>JANZXR010345270.1:0-23480 GCA_027575705.1 Erythroxylum echinodendron
AGCAAAATATGGCATTTCATAGAGCAAATTCAATAGCTATAGTATGAATGCAAACAAACCAATTAACAATCCAACAATTTGATACTTATAAGTTAGCATACCTGCTTCTTGTTTTCCAATGGCTCCTCTAACTATCTCCGCCTCACACTTGGAAATAGTATTTGTCATAAAGCATGATAAGATAGAACTAAACATCAGCAATTAAATGTATAAAATCTTATGAACAGATATTGTTCAGTATAATAACCACCAAGTTCACAAACTAAACAATTGATATGGTGTATCATTGTATTTCATCCTGTGACAAATGATTTAGTGTATTTTGTAACTCTTTCTTAACTTGTATGTTTTAAGGCTATGCTACTGGAACTTGGAAAGCATGGGTATCTTATAAAAAATTAAGAACGATTATTCATCTGATGCTCTACCCCTTTTAGCTTTCATTCGACTTTTCTAGGATTAGAGGTTATCTTTGGAACCACTAAGAGGCGTATGACACATCTTAGTGGGGAAAAGTAGGGAGGAATACAAGCAGTTAGACTAATCATAAAATATGCTTTTAGATGTTCTACATATTTGCTTGGTAACAATTATTATCGAAAAGTGTTAATGAGGCGCATGGCACATCTTGGTAATAATTATTACTGAACAGAGTTAGTAAGGCACATGGCATATCTGAGTGGGCCAATAGGGAGGAATACAAGTATTTGGACTAGCACCATATGATCAAGAATGTTTATAGGATTCTTTGTTAACAAGAGAAATTAATTTTTCAATGGTTAAACATTGGGCCATCAACAGTTGGTAGACAGCATTAGAGAATGTTCTCATAAATGATAATGTCTCTAAAAATATTTACAGGTACTAGGAGTATACAAAAAGTGTTAGAGTCAGAACCTTGGTATATATAAGATAAGCTCTTACATTGGGTGAAGTGAAGGCCAGGATTAAGCTTAAAAGACATGAAACTTAAACATATACATATATAGATTAGATTCTATAGCTAACCTCTTAAATATTAGACCACTACTAGGTTAATTCATTTAGCTAGAACTATAGGAAAACCATTTTGCCTAAATAAGTTATCAACCACCTTAAAAAAATTAGTTTTGCAAAAAATTATGTAGAGGTTGAGATGAACATTGAGCTACATGAGACTCTAACAATAATGAGGTTAAATGAATATGGTGAACTTGTAGAAGACTCAATCAAGGTTACCTACCAATAGAATCCTTTAAGATATAGGAATAACACGAGATGGAAAGACTCTAATAGGCAATATCAATAATGATAATTTAACGATTTCTTAATATTCATACTCAACACTATTTAGTGGTTAAATCCAATAAACAATTTTTTATCTTTTTGAAGAGGAAGAGAGAGCTTATAGTTGCTCCCTCAATCCAAAAGGACTTTAAATTAACTTATGGCTTGGATAGTACACTTGTAGAACTAAATATTGTTTCAATTCAGCTTAAGTTAACTAATGAGTTAGAAGGAAATGCCAAAATGTCACAAGTTACTCAAGATTCCATTCCCAAGGAAACTAGAACTCATGGTAGTGGTTCACCTATCAAAGTTATTAAGGTGAATGAAAAAAGGGTCCTAAACCCTATCCTCATATCCATTACTATTGTATGTAGGCGTATGAATTGGCCAAAGAAAAAAGAGATGATCAAAGATTATCTGAGGTTTTTTTTCATTATAAGGCTTTTAGAGACAAATAATACAAGTGGATTTTTGGCAAAGAATGAAAGGTGATTTTTAAACATCATTCATATTATAAAGGAAAGACTATAGTAGGTTATGATTAAAAAATAAAGTTATAGCACTTTAATAAATAGCCTCTGATCAATTTATTCATCTCGTAGTTTGTACTGAAGCTAAAAACTATTGAGATTACTTTTGTTTATATACTGAACTATAAATTTCAAGGGATGACATGAAATCAATACGACTCTTCATTAGATAGCCTTGGTTAGTATTATGTTATTTCAATTATAATTTATTTTTACAAGGGACACAAGGAGAAAGATTGAATAATAGTTGTAAAAATTAAAACTTCCTCAACCGTTTATGCATAGATCAACTCTTTGATCTCAAATTTGATAGATTTCTTTATACCTATAGCGACAAACAGATGAATAACTAGTTGATTAAAAAAAATGAGCATACCTTAATGAACCCCTTATGGCTCCCAAGGTACAAGTTTGACATGGTAACTTTCACACCCTCTTTAATCTGATCATTGTCCAACTAAGGTGGTAATGGGAACTATGTTTGAATCTTATAGATCCCCATTTAATATAATCAATCAATAACTTCGAAGGCTTTATTGAGGCTATTAAAAAAGGCTTACCCTTTTCAGAAAGCTTCAAAAAATGAAAGTGTAGCTTAAGAAATTAAGTTATAATGGGATCAGGAATACTGAAGGTGTTATCTTTAAAGATACAGAAGACTTGCACACCATTAAATCTATAGCTAACCTTCTTCCTAAAGACCCTATATGAGTTGATGATTTTTATCTTAGAATCCCCTTTCCTATCATAAAAAGAATTCTTCACTAACGTTTTATGTTTTGGATGTCAAATAAGCTTTATTCAACCTTAACCCTGACAATACAAGTTAAGAAAATTCCTACATAAGCAATCTTAAAACTATCCATTTCATTACTAACATGAATAAAATGGATTCAACCACAAGAAGGTCACCGTCATAATTCTTCACACATTTCTAACAACATTTTCCCAAGCTATTGCTAAATTGAGCTAGATTAGTAATAACCAAAGAACTTAAAGAACATTTCATAAAAGAACAAGTCACTCAGCACAAATAAGTTATCAAAAGTCTTAATTACCTCGATATACTTAGAACAGAAGCAACACTCCTAGCAATCAAAGTAACAGTAGAAATAATCCCATGTTACTAAATGAAGCCAAAACGTAGAGACATCCAATCATTAGCTAAAATCTATAACACTAAACACCCAAAACCCATCTATCTACCAACCAAAGAACACTCAAAACCCTAAAAATGAACACCTACCAAACCCAAGAAAACAAATGTACACCCCATTATCACAATTAGAAATCAAAACAAGCCGCAGCAGGTGTAAATTGAACTTAACCCACTCAAAGACTAAGAAAATCTAAGAAAATTAGTCACTTTTATGACTAGTACATAGAGACTACAACATCAACAACAATCGCATAGATAAAACAACACAACACAACAATAGTAAAAAGCTTAACGGGTATTATAGAAAATGAAGCTTATAGCTAAAACTGAAGAAAAGGGAGAGACATTGGAAGCCCAAATTGAAGAACATGATGTGGAAACCGTCAGAAGGTCAGAAGGAGGGAGGAGAAGCACGGCAGTAAATTGAACACCTTTTGCGACGTTTTCTTCAACAAAACATCGCGATTTTTATTTCATGACATTTTATTCATAAAACGTCACAAAAGTGTCACAAATCTGCGACATTTTCATAAAACGTCGCAAAAAATTCAAACTTTTGTGACTTTTTTAAAAAGTCACAAAAAGTCTTTACAATTCGCGACATTTTATTAATAAAACGTCGAGTATTGTATTAATTTTTTGTAGTGACATAACATAAATAGTTCACAGACAATTCACATTATCACATAAGGCACATCACTTCAGTAATCATGATATAACATCAAATATCATCTTTGTTCACTTATTTCATATTTCACATTCAGAATTATTCAAACTATTTATTTCAATCATTTAAAACATAAATATCAAATATATATGCAATGCTCATGAGACTCACTTTCTATTGTTATGTTGTTTTGACCGAGTGCCTTTTTCACCGTCTTGTATCCATTGTGGATACCGGGCTCATTAATAACTGTCCTGTATCTGTTGGGGATATCGAGCTCATTATACATAGTAACGCTTTGGCTTTGAATCACATTTTGATCTTTAAGCTTTTTTTCGTTAGCGACTCTGATCACAACTGTCTTTATCTGATCATGCATTCATGTAATGAAATGCATCAAATCTCATATATTCGATCAGTCACTAATATTCACTTTACACATTCACTTTTAGATTTTCATCGGACCTAAGTCTGGCATTAACAAATATATTGAGGACACTTATTTCTTGCTCATTCACATTCAATAAAGCACTTCTAATACAGTCACATTTATCAAAACTCCTCAGACTATTTATGTCCGGCATTGTCTCAACCACATTTATATCAGTAATAATTCAATGCAGAAATTTAAAGCAGAACAATCAATTAACGTAAGACCATCTAGGTCGACTCACAGTAAGCTCCAGATTAGTATTTGCTTCCGTAATCTGGAAACGTCTGGACGCTCCTGTGTATCAACTTTATGCAATACACACATTAAACACACATTAACAATTTGCACAATCACATAAAAATTCAATTATACATATATGTATATGTGTACTGTATAATGCATACACAATTCAACTATTCCAGGTATGTTTCTTTAATGTCATATCTCAATCACTTAAACAATTTCTCTTGTATATGTCTAACTTGCAATTAGGTTCATAGCTCAAAGAACTTAGTTATTCTAATACACATCATTCATCCCATTTGAATCACCTTAGCCATTATATGAACACCTTCATTCTTGTTATACTCATAATTTTCTAGATTTTAATACTTGATATATAACAATCCATTTAAGTTATAACCTCTATTATCACCTTATGTAAATCACAAATTTAATCAATTAATCCATCATCAAGCTAAGTTCATTTTAAGCTTCATTCAAGCCTAAATTCACTATAGGAATGTACCTAACCATTTGTTGTTTCAATCATCATTTAAATGAAAGATAACTCATGTTAATGGCCTTCCCACAATAATGGATGACTTCCCACGATCGTGGGATACACCAACATAAACTTTTTTCTAGCCCTTCTTAATTTCCCACAATCATGGTTGTATTCCCACAATCATAGGTTATTATGTCCAAAGGTTTTCCAATCATTTTCATCTATATTTCCAGATTTCTAACTCTTTACTTACTACATCCCATACCTTATGCATAGTTAACCATTTCTAGCTTAATTCCTCATCATTTTCATCTCCATTTTAACTTAAAAGCACTCACCAAACGGACCATACATTGTTGTTTATCAATCATATAAAACAAAACATCAATGTATACATTCATTCATCAATGTTTCAGCTCACATTCAACTTCATTATTAATTCCACTTTATCTTTAAACTATCGTCTTATTTCCTCTCTTTTCAAGACACTACACTTGCCTTTTCTTTAACTTCTAAGCTCAATCTATATCCTCACATAATAACTTATAACTTATGGCTTTTATATACCCTAAACATATCATTCCTTCTTCAAATTTTATGTTCTCATTCTATACACAAAATTAGGTCATATACATATATATTTGTTCTTCAATGCTCATCACTTATTCATTTCCTTTCTTACACACTCTCATGCACCATTTACTATATCAATTAGTCCTTAAACTATCATAAGTTATTTCTCATCATATAAACAAAAACAAGACATGAATATGTCCATTTATTCATCTACGATGTAGTATAAAATCAACTCCATTTTCATTATCATTTAATCTCAAACTATCATCACATATGTTTACATTTAAATCACCCATGAAGATATCCATTCTTCATCCACGTTACATATATTTTCAACATCACTTTCATAATCATTTCTCCTCTTAAACTATCATCAAAAACATGTTTATCAAGCAAGCTATGAAGAACAATATACTACTTAATTAGCTCAAAGTTTCTTCAATCACCATAAAACCCTAGCTCCTAAATGATACATGATCATCAACATTTTAGGTGGAATAGAGTAGGTCTTTTAGTAACAAGATGAAGAAATAACAAGGATCTTGAAACATAAAGTGAAAGATGATGGCAAGGTTCATGACGGTGAGAGTTGAAGGTGTCGTGGAAATGAAGAAGAAGAGAGAAGACAATCATAAAGAATATGAGAAGAAGAAAGCATGTATTAACCAAATGAAAGACAAAAGATGGTCTTTAAAATGAGACAATATCAGGGGTGAGGTATGTGGCAAGGCAAGTGAGAACCACCTTGTAGTTTCCAGTAGGTCCTCTTTAATAACCAGTCCATTTGTCTGTAATTTTTAATCCAATTATCTCCCAATTTTTTATATCACTTGTCATTAAATCTTAATGTCACTTATCAATAATTTCTACTATCATTTGATACTTAATTCTACTACTATTTATCAATCGTCTTACCACTTGGCATTTTTTCTAGTCCATAATGCCCAAAATTTTAGAATTCTCCCAAATTTCACCAAAATTTTAAATCAATATTTACACTCACCAAATCAATTTTTAAGACATTTCATTCACTATTTACATTATAATCACAATAAAATCATTTATACCGAAAAATGTCAAATAAGTGCCTGAACAATCATTATAATGTGTGCAAATATCTATAATCACGTACATGCATGTAAATGCAATGCACCTTATGTATTCTCTATGCTATTTCTCATGTATCTTAGTTTAGGATCCGTTGTCCTAACACTTAGTATGGAAACAGGATATTACATTTAAGTTCTAATGTGGGTAGTTTTTCTTTGGATAGTGGCATGGGTGCTTCAGTTCGAACTAATTCATCATGATGCGTTTGAATATCTAACTACTCCATCTTATCATCTCCTTTAGACTTAATTTTCTCATATCTATTATTTGTCTCTATTGCCACTGACTGTAATTTAGCTATGCAGCTCTCAACTTGTTCTTGCTAATCTTGATCCATAATTTCATCCTTCATGCACGTGCTACTTGTTTTTGGGTTCTTTAAAGCCTTATTCATATTGAATTTGATCTGATCATCACCTATTCGAAGTGTTAGTTTCCCTTCATGAACATTAATTATGGCTTTCCTTGTATTCATAAACAGTCGATCAAGGATCGGTGGACAGTTTTTATCTTCTTCAAAATCAAGAACTATAAAATTTACAAGAATAATGAACTTGTCCACTTACATTAGAATATCTTCCACTATTCCAAATAGTCTTTTAATAGATTGATTAGCTAACTGAATTAATATCGATGTCGGCATGACCTCACCCAGGCCATACTTTTTGAATATTGACAAAGGCATAAGATTAATACTTGCACCTAAGTCGCACAAGCTCTTCGGGAATTCAAATTCACCAACCACATAAGGTATTATGAAATTCCCTGGATCCTTCAATTTAGATGGCATCAGAATGGTGACTATGGAACTGCAGGTTCCAATTAGAGCTACAGCCTGATTATCTTCCCAAGTACGCATCTTTAGTAATATGTCCTTCAAAAATTTCATGTATTTAGGCATATGTTCTAAGGCCTCTACAAATGAGAGATTTATTTGTAATGTCTTTAATTTCTGAATGAATTTTATAAATTACGTCTCAAACTTCTTCTTTTGTAACCATTGAGAGAAAGGAATCTTAGGTGGATATGGTGGAGGAGCGACATAAGGAGGGTATTTGCTTATATTCACTTCTTTCTCCTTTTCTTGATCTTTCTTAACAGGAGGTACGGACTCCTCTAATGTCTTTGTGGGTATTTCAAGTTCCTTCCCACTTCTAAGTGTAATAGCCTTTAATTGCTCCCTCGGTTTTGCTTCTGAAGTTCTAGGAAGAGTTCCTTTAATTCGTGTAGAGAAAGCATTGATAATTGATTTACCTGGACCTCTAGATTGTGGATTGAAGATGCATGGTTCTTTGTTACTTATTTGAATTGCCTTCCAAACTCTTTGGTGCATCGTCTAGGGTTCCTAACTTGTCTAAAATCTTATCTAGCTTAGATTCCATTAGGCTTGGTTTATCTTGTTGGAAGCCTAGATGACCCCGAGATTTAAAATGTCCTTCAGTATTGTTTATCCATGAGAAGTTAGGGTGATTCTTCTACTCAGAGTTGTATATGTTGGAGTAGGGATTATTTCCCCCATCCTTGTCCATATTGAACTCCCATATAATTCACTTGCTCTGGATCATTTTCGTTCATCAAGAAATAGTCCATCGTATCATAGTCCATTTGTCCATAGAGTTCACACTTTATTTGCACTACTTTTACCGAAGCTGAGAATGAGGTCATCATGTTGTTGAGCTATCGAGTTTAAGTTCTCAATTTTTTCTTGCATCTCTGTCATTTAATCAACAGCCACCATTCCTTTTTGTTCTCAAAAAATAGTGGTTTGTCTACCCTGTTCATTTGTCCATTGGCAGCTATTACTTGCCATCTCCTCTATCAACTTTTCTGTTTCATCTACCGTCTTTCTCATTAATGATTCTCCTGAAACTGCATCAATTGTGCCTCTCGTATGTGGTGTTACTCTGTTTTAAAATGTTTATAACAGGAATTCCTTGGGTAAGTTATGTTATGGGCATTTCTATTGTAAATCCTTATATTTTTCCCACGCTTCATTGATCAATTCCCCGTCACTTTACTAGAAGTTAGTAATCTCCTTGATAATCTTCGTGGTCTTAGTAAAGGAAAAATATTTGTCTAAAAAGGTAAGAAAATATTGATCTTAAGTTATGATATTAGCTGGGTTAAAAGGATGATACCAAGCCTTTGCAATATCTCTTAGGAGGGCTTGTTTAATTTCAAAAGATGCTGCTTATACGAGTGGCCTAACTACTCCTTGGTTAGCCACATTAAACCCTGATCTTATGAAGTCCATCATTGTTGACATCCTTGGTTCGCTCTATGGTTCAAATCTTGTTGAAATTCCTCAGCTATTATTGCTTTTATGATTTCTTCTTCTTCTTCACGTCGAGCTTTCCTAATTGACCGTTCTAATTGAGTGATGTCTAAATCTAAGGTTTCAGCTACATAACTCGATCTTCTCAGGACTCTTGTTCTCATACAAGAGAATGATTTCAAAAATAGAAATAAAGAAAAGACAGAAAGCAAAAACTAACTAAACGCTTTAAATTAAAGAATTAAAGTAATCGCCTCCCCAACAATGGCACTAAAAACTTGATCAGGTTGTTTGATGTGTGTAAGTTTTAATTAATTAACTTCGATAATCTACAAGTGTATACTTGGTTTGAATAATACCTAAGGTGTCGATCCCACGAGGAGGAATAACTTAGTCTAAAATCTAAGACCAGAACAAATCACAGAAATTCAGAATGTAGCAAACTAAAATGAGAATATAATTCACTCAAGCAAATCAATTCAAGAATTAATAACGAAAATATTAATAATTCAACAATTGCAACACACACTCAAGAATTAACCTATAGGAATTACCAATTAAGAGAAAGGGAATTTTACCGGTCTGTAATTCTAACCTAATCGATTATGAATTACTAGATTATTAGTTTTAGACTACCCTAAGATTGATTACTCTCTCTCAAGTTATAACCATTAACCCTAAATTATAAACCCTAACCAGATTATAGAAGCTGCAATTTCTCAATTAACAGCCTATCTAAAAAAAATAATTAGATCTAAAGTTGTCTAATAAACTATCAGAAATCTATGCAAGATCTCTCTTCATACAATTTACCGATTTGATTTAATTCTTGTTCTATTAAGTAACCTAACTCTCGTTAGCCCAATTTAAGTCTTTTTCATTCGATTTACCCTCTTAGTTTATTATCGAAATATGCACATCCCGAATTAAATCACAATATAATTATCACATAAACAATCAGATTTCATTAAATCAAAGATAAAATATTGAATGTAAGTTTAGAACATCATCAACATTCAAAAATCTTATCATCAACTATTATTTTAACTCTATATAGTAATAAAACTGAAAATAGCAGGAAATATGAATTGAACAGACAACAGGAGGTAGCAACATCAGGAAACTCCTGATCCGAGAAGTACGTCGAGTCGGCTTCTTCTCCTTTTCTCTCTTTCTTCTTTTCTTTCTCTATCTCTCAATAATTCTCTCTAGGGTTTCTCTAAAAGTGGCTGATATAAAAAGCTTTCCTCTGCCTCTTTGTCTTATAATTTAAATACTTTTTATTTTTTGAGCAGCCCTAGGATTTTCCAGGGTCCAAATGGTCTAAAAAAAACCTCAAAACTTGACATTTTTTAGTCTCTGCACGTCTGCCCGATGCAGGCCCACGATCGTGGGCATGCTGGGCTTCTATCATAATCATTGCATGTGGTGCCACAATCGTGTACTGTTGTTTCGGCCCGAGTGTCTTCAAAACTTCTCCGTTCTTTGATGTTGACCCGAAACACTAACAAACACATCAAGGTACCTCGAAAGTATAATAATTAAGCTCAAAGACTTGTACTAACTCATAAAACATTTAAAATATAAATAATTAACAAACTAACGCGATTATAACCTAAACACATACTAAACGATTGAATTAACAACTAAATACATATCAAACTAAGCCATAAAACATGATGCAATTCACACTTATCAATATCCCACACTTAAACGCTTGCTTGTCCTCAAGCAAACAAAACAAAATACAAAATCACACAACACACAATACAGTAGTGAGACAATGGCTACAACTTTATAAAATAAATTTAATTTTAAACACAATCATTCAAGTTATATCAAATCATTAATAAGCAAAATTCGCGTCTAGGGTCTTTGAACTAAATATACATAATAATCCAGATCCAACTGTTAAATTATTTACCCTTTTCAATTGCACACACACATTAGTAATTCTTTGGTCATTCAAACTCTATAACTACTCCTAAGTACGTTTTTATGAAAAGTCAAGCTATTACAAGTTCGGTAGGTTTTTATTAGAAAATATTTTTATTTTTATTTTTATTTTTTGTGAACATAAACTTGGTCTTTTACGAAGAGGTAAACATTAGTGATGAATGTCGATCCGATTACTCAACTAAGTTGGGTTTTTTATTACGCTACTTGGTTGGAACGTCATTATAGTCTTTTGACGCAAAGGCACACATTTATGATGCGTGTCGATCTAGTTACTTAGCTACATCATGTTCTCAACTGGCTACTAGCTCTATTCATAACCCGAAGGCTAACAAAATAGTATTTATTTAAAATTAACTAACGATTTTTTTATTTCCTACCTTATTGCTTAAGCTGCTCGTTTTCATGAAAAAACACTAGTAGAGCTACTTAAGTTGAAAAACCTAAAATTATGAATGAATGTGACAATTTTGAGGATGACAAACTCACACTAAATCCTAATTAACATACATATTTAGACAAAGAACCTAAATCACTAATTTTGCTACCTAATGACTCATTACAACCTAATAGACTATGTTCAAAATTAAATCAATTTCAATCCATATAAGCCATTAATACATTCATACAATTCACAAAATGCAACCTAACAAACAATCATACAATATGCAAAATTCATATTCAAAGTAAAACACGTAACCTTCCCTACACTTGAATAACACATTGTCCTTAATGGAAGAAGGAGGCAAACAAACACGCATGGCACGAACAAACATAAATTAAAGTAAAAACAAAAATAAAATAAAGACTGAATTTAAAAATAAAAGAGTTAGAACAAAACCTTACAGTAATGAAGGCGGGGATGGTGTTGGAGGTGGTAGTTGGACGCCTTGAGCCTGTGTCTTATCTTGGAATTGCTTAAAGAAAGTGAGAGAAGTAGTAATCCCAAATTAGTTCAAATTACTAAAGTTTTATTGAAAGTTCAAAACAAAACTAATTAAGCCTAACAATTTTAATCGAACTACTAAGCATGCTAATTTATGGTCATTAGCTTGACCTTACATCTATGGAAGTGTCTTAATTGTTCAAATAGAAGGAAATCACTTCCTTGTCTTTAGGAATTGCTCCTCCGAGATATAACTTGCAATGATTCCCATTAACTTTGCAAGTTTCCTTGCTAGCATTTTCCAGTTTGAGGGCTCCATGATCAAAAACTTGAATGATCGTAAAAGGTCTAATCCATCGAGATTTTAACTTTCCTAGAAAAAGCTTCAATCTTGAACTATGTAGTAAAACTACATTTCCTACTTTAAATTCCTTTTGTTTAAAATGAGAATCATGCCATTTCTTTACCTTTTCCTTGTAGAGTTATGCATTTTCGTATGCATTATATTGAAACTCCTCAAGTGCATCCAGATGTAAAAGTCGCTTTTTGTCTGCTTGCTTCCAATCAAAATTTAACGCATTTTTTGCCCAATATGCCCACTGTTCTAGTTTGATTAGAAAATGACAAGCTTTTTCATACATGAACCTATGAGGAGTTGTTCCAATAGGTGTTTTGAAAGCATTTCTATAAGCCCATAAGGCATCGTCTAGCTTTATTGCCTAATCCTTCTTGGAGTTGTTCACCGTCTTTTCCAAAATTTGTTTCAGTTCTTGGTTGACAACTTCCATTTGGCCACTAGTTTATAGATGGTAAGGTGTAATAGCAACATGGTGGTACACTCCATATCTTTTTAAGAGAGCATTAAAAGATCTGTTGTAGAAATGTGTACCTCCATCACTTATTATCCAACATGGTACTCCAAACCAATTAAATAACTATTTGATGAACTTTTGCACCGCCTTTCCATCATTGTTGGAGATGTCACTGCTTCAACCCAATGCGAAACATAATCCACCCTACTAGAATGTATATGTTTCCCATTGAAGATAGGAAAGGAACCACAAATTTGATGCCTTGTACATCGAAGACTTCCACTTCTAAAATGCTAAATAAAGCCATCTCATCTCTTTTGGATATGTTACCTATACTATGGCATCGATCACATTGTGCCATGAAATTTTGAGCATCCTTAAACAATTGTGGCCAATAAAATCCACTCTCAAGGATCCAAGCTGCCGTTTTGTTATCTCCATAATGTCTACCATATAGAACTTCATGATATTGCTTTAAGATGTCCAACATTTTCTCCTCCGGAATACATCGTCGCATTAACCCATCAGTGCAAGTTATAAAATTGGATCATCATATATATATAGATTACAATCATGTAGGAATCTTTTCCTTTGTTGGTAAGATGGATCATAAGGAAGTTTATCACTGGAAACATAATTCGTGATATCAGCAAACCATATTGTAGCCAAACTCTCCAAAAGCATTAGGGTTTCATAAAGGAAATTTTCATTAATATCTCTGCTTAGCTTGCATTCCCCTCCTTCCAATCTAGATAAGTGGTCTGCTACCACATTTTTTGTTCCCTTCTTATCTCTCACTTCTATATCGAATTCTTGTCAAAGTAATACCCATTAATGAGCTTTGGTTTTGCATCCTTTTTATTGAAAAGGTATTTTAACGTCGTGTGATCAGTAAATATGATTACCTGCGCTCCCAAAAGGTGTTGTCGAAATTTATCACATGCGTACACTACTACAAGTAATTCCTTATTTGTGGTGGTGTAATTAAGTTGAGGTCCTACAAAGGTCTTACTTGCATAGTAGATCGCATGCAACCTTTTATCTTTCCTTTGGCCCAATACATAACCTATAGCTTGGTCACTTGCATCTCACATAACCTCAATGGAAGTGTCCAATTTGATGGTGATAGAATTGGTACAGATATTAATGCCTACTTAAGTTTGTTAAAAGCATACATACACTTGTCATCAAAGAGAAAAGGCACATCCTTGACTAACAAATTTGTCAAAGGTCTTGCAATTTGTGAGAAGTTTTTTGATAAATTGAAGATAAGATCTTGCATGACCTAAGAATCCTCGTACACCTTTTATATTACTTGGTGGTGGAAGTTTCTCTATAACTTTTGTTTTTGCTCTGTCGACTTCAAATCATTAGTGTGAGATTTTATGCTTTAGCTGCACTATGAAATAACATTTCTTCTAATTCAGCACCAAGTATGATTCTTCACGTCTTTGAAGAACTCTGTCCAAATTAGTTAAACACATTTCAAAAGAGTCTCCAAAAACTGAAAATCATCCATGAACACCTCCATTATATCTTCGATCATATCGAAGAAAATAGACATCATACATCTGTGAAATGTAGTCGAGGCATCATATAGCCCGAAAGGCATTCGCCTGTACGTGAAAGTACTATAAGAATAAGTAAATGTGGTCTTTTCTTGATCAACAGGGTATATGAAGATCTGATTATATCCTGAATATCCATTTAAGAAGTAATAAAATGAATGAACATCCACCCTCTTTATCATCTGATCGATGAACGGTAGAGGAAAATGATATTTCTTAGTCACTGAGTTGAGTTTTCGATAGCCTATGCACACTCTCCATCCTGTGACCATTCTTGTAGAAATTACTTCTCCACTCTCACTTTCTATTACCATCATTCCACCCTTTTTAGATACATATTGTACTGGACTAACTCATTCACTATTGGAGATGGGATAAATTATCCCTACGTCTAAAAGTTTAATTATTTTTTTTGTCTACCACCTTCATGTTAGGGTTTAGCCTTTGTTGATGCTCCCTTACCATTCTACATCCTTCCTTGAGGTTTATTCAGTACATGCAAACATAGGCTTATACCTTGAATATCATAAATCTAGCATACGATGTCTTTCATTTGCTTTCTCTCAATTACTACCACCCTTCCTTTTTATTTCTCATCTAATTCGTTTGAGTTGATTATTAGTAGTGTTTGACCTTCACTTAAAAAGGTATATCTGAGATATGCAGGTAAAGGTTTAAGCTCTAATGTGGGTGATTTTTCTGTGGATGGTTGTATGGGTGCTTTAGTACAGACTAATTTATCTTGATGCATTTTCGTTAGACTCAATATTATCATATCCATTATTTGTCTTTGTTGTCACTGACTGTACTTCAGTGAAGTAGCCTTTAACTTGTTCTTGCAAATCTTGATCTATAATTTCAACCCTTATGCACCCACTGCTTATTGTTAAGCTCTTTAAACCCTTATTCATATTGAATTTGATCTGAGCTTCTCCTATTCGAAGCGTTAATTTCCCTTCGTGAACAATAATTATGGTTTTCCCAATATTCATAAATGATTGACTAAGGATCAGTAGATAGTTTTTATCTTCTTCAAAATCGAGAACCACAAAATCCACAGGAATAATGAATATTTCCACTTACATCAAAATGTCTTCCACTATTTCAAACGGTCTTTTAATAAATTGATCAGCCAATTGAATTAACATCAATGTCAGCTTGACCTAACCCAGCCCCAACATCTTGAATATTAACAAAGGCATAGGATTAATACTTGCACCTAAGTCGCACAAGCATTTTATGAATTCAAATTCACCAACCACATAACGTATTGTGAAACTCCCTAGATTCTTCAATTTAGATGGCATCTGAATGGTGATTATATAACTGCAGGTGCCAGTTAAAGCTACCATCTGATTAACTTCCCAAGTACACTTTTTTAATAATATTTCCTTTAAAAATTTCACATATTTAGGCATGTGTTCCAAGGCCTCTACAAATGAGAGATTTATCTGTAATATCTTTAATTTCTCAACAAATTTTGCAAATTAAGCATCCAACTTCTTATTTTGTAATCGTTAAGAGAATAGAATCTTAGGTGGATATGGTGGAGGAGCGACATAAGAAGGGTATTTGCTGATATTCACTTCTTTCTCCTTTTCTTGATCTTTCTCAATAGAGGTATAGACTCCTCTATTGTCTTTGTGGGTATTTCAAGTTCCTTCCCAATTCTAAGTGTAATAGCCTTTAATTGCTCCCTCAGTTTTGCTCCTAAAGTGCTAGGAAGAGTTCCCTTAATTCACATAGAGAAAGTGTTTGACAATTAATTTACCTAGACCTCTAGATTGTGGATTGAAGATGCAAAGTTCTTTGTTACTTGTCCGAATTCACCTTCTAAACTCTTTTGTGCATTGTTTAGGGTTCCAAGCCTGTCTAAAATCCTATCTAGCTTAGATTCCATTAGGCAGGGCTTATCTTTTTGGAAGTTTGGATGTCCTCGAGGTCTGAGTTTTCCTCCAGTATTGTTTGTCCATGAGAAGTTAAAGTGATTCTTCCACCTGTGGTTGTATCTATTAGAATAGGGATTGTTTCCCCCCTCCTCGTCCATATTGAGCTCCCATATAATTCACTTGCTCTGGATCACTTTCCTTCATTAAGAAACAGTCCATCGTATCATAGTCTATCTGTCCACGGAGTTCACACTTTATTTGCACTGCTTTTACCGAAGCTGAGGATGAAACCTTCATGTTTGAGCTACCGAGTCAAGTTCTCAATTTTTGCTTGCATCTCCATCATTTGATCAACAACCACCATTCCTTTTTATTCTCAAAAAGTAGTGGTTTGTCTACTTCGCTCATTAGTCCATAGGTAGCTATTACTTGCCATCTCCTCTATCAACTATTCTTCTTCATCTACTATCTTTCTCATCAATGATCCTCCTGAATCTACATCAATTGTGCCTCTCGTATGTGGTGTTACTCTATTATAAAATGTTTGCAACAGGAATTCTTTGGGTAAGTTATGATGTGGAAATTTTTATTGTAAATCCTTTATCTTTCCCAAGCTTTATAGATCGATTCCCCATCACTTTGCTGGAAGATAGTAATCTCCTTGATAATCTTTGTGGTTTTAGTAGGGGAAAATACTTGACTAAAAAGGCATGAAATAATTGATCCTAAGTTGTGATATTAGCTAGGTTAATAGAATGAGACTAAGCCTTTGCTCTATCTCTAAGGGTAATCGGAAATAGCCTAATTCTTACTACATGCTTCGACATCTGATGGTACCGAAAGACATCACAGACTTCGAGGAAGTTCACTCTATATGCATTACGATCATCATTCATTAGTCCATAGAACTGCAAATTCTATTGAAACATGTTTAAGAGGGTTGGTTTAATTTCAAAAGATGCTGCTTGTACGAGTGGCCTAGTTAGTCCTTGGTTAGTCGCATTAAACCCTAGTCTCAAGAAGTTCATAAAGGTTCGTTGTTAATGTCCTTTGTATGCTCTGTGGTCCAAATCTTACTAAAATTCCTCAGCCAATATTGCTTTCACGATTTCTTCTTCTTCTTCACACTGAGCCTTCCTAATTGACCATTCTAATCGAGTGATGTCTAACTCTATGGTTTCAGCTGCATGACTCGATCTTCTCGTGACTTGTGTTCATACAAGAGCATGATTTCAGAAATAGAAACAAAGAAAGAATAGAAAACAAAAACTAACTAAATGCCTTGAATTAAAGAATTAAACTAATCACCTCCCTAATAACGACACCAAAAACTTGAGGAGGTTGTTTAAAGTTTGTAAGTTTTAATTAATTAACCTCGATAATCCCCAAGTGCACGGTTTGTTTACGTAGTACTTAAGATGTTGATCCCATTAGGAGAGATAATCTAATCATAAAATCTAAGACCATAACAAATCACAAAAATTCAGAATATAACGAACTAAAATGAGAATTCAATTCACTCAAGCAAATCAATTCAAGAATTAATAACGAAAATATTAATAATTCAACAATTGCAACACACACTCAAGAATCAACCTATAGGAATTATTAATTGAGAGAAAGGGAATTTTACCTATCTTTAACGCTTACCTAATCGATTATGAATTACTAGATTATTCGTTCTAAATGATCCTAGGGTTGATTACTCTCTCTCAAGTTATAACTATTAACCCTAAATTATAAACCTTAATCAGATTGTGGAGCTTACAATTTCTCAATTAACAATCTATCCAAAACCTTAATTAAATCTAAAGTTGTTTAATAAACTGTCAAAAACCTATGCAAAATCTCTCTTCGCACAATTTACCTATTTGATTTAATTCTTGTTCTATTAAGTAACCTAACTCTTGTTAGCCCAATTTAAGTCTTTTTCATTCAATTCACCCTCTCAGTTTATTATCGAATTATGCACATCTAGAATTAATCACAATAAATTCAAATATCACATAAACAATCAGATTTCATTAAATCAAAGATAAAACCCCGAATGTGAGTTTAGAACATCATCAACATTCAAAAATCTTATAATCAACTATTATTTCAACTCTATGCAGTAATAAAACTAAAAATAGCAGGAAATATGAATTGAACAAATGATAGGAGGTAGCGACGTCGGGAAACTCCTAATTTGAGAAGTACATCAAGTCAGCTTCTTCTCCTCTTCTCTATTCCTTCTTTTCTTTCTCTATCTCTTGATAATTCTCTTTAGGGTTTCTCTAAAAGTGACTAATGTAAAAAACTTCCCTCTGCCTCTTTATCTTATTCTTTAAATACCTTTTGTGTTCTGAGCAGCCCTAGGGTTTTTTTGGGGTCCAAAAGGTTTGAAAAATCCCTGGAAACTTGACAGCTGAGCCTTTATCAACTCCACTCGTTCGTCCATAGGCAGCTATTACTTACCATCTCCTCTATCAACTCTTCTGCTTTATCTATCGTCTTTCTCATTAATGATCCTCCTGAAGTTGTGTCAATTGTGCCTCTCGTATGTGGTTTTACTTCATTATAGAATGTTTGCAACAGGAATTCTTTGGGTAAGTTATGATGTAGGCATTTCCGTTACAAATCCTTGTATCTTTCCTACACTTCATAGATTGATTCCCTGTCACTTTATTGGAAGTTGGTAATCTTATTGATAATCTTTGTGGTCTTAGTAAAGGAAAATACTTGTCTAAAAATGTACATTGGGATCATCATTCGTTATTCCGTAGAATTGCACATTCTGTTAAATTATGTTTAGGAGGGCTAGTTTAATTTCAACCAAACCAAGGTCGTAATGTCTAATCCAGTCTGGAAACACTCATTTAGTATTGGAGCCATTGAGGCCCCTAATATTCCAACATCTTATAATAAGAAATCGAAGAAAGATAATAGAAAAATCAATTAGAGGGGGAAACCCCTCACTCCCGCTACCAGCATTCAATTCTGAAAAAAGACAAACATGAGAAGCCGGCGTGGTACCTGGTGGAAGATACTTGACAAATAAGTGAGCTAATATGGGGCCATAGCTACTACTAAGGATAGAGGCCTCTGAACTAAGCAAGCAAGGCATCTGATTGGGAGTAGCCCTCAAATTTGGAGAAACAGTATGACAAGGCATCTGATGAGGAGCAGTTGGCTCACTATAAGAGAATTCTGATCTGGCTCTAAAGATATTAATACTCCACAAGTGGGGACTTGGTCAACACCTCGGGACATAGGACTAGTAAGCTGACCTATTTTTAGAGGAGTAACCAAGACCATGTCCTCAACTTTAGGAGGCTCTTCCAGAAGCACCTCTCGGATAGGCAGGGATGCAACAACAATATGTATAGGAGTAACTGGAGGTGAGGCTGCAAGTTGAAGAACACACGAGTGTCTAAAAACATGGAACCTAGAACATCTCTTTGGTGTCCACTTGTACTCCAATCGGATGTGAATCAATTCACCACTTAACCCACAACATATGTCGAGCTCATGGACAGGCTCAAATGCAACAGAAAACGTGACATATATCTTAGCAAATGAGAGTCGAGTTCGAGTGGAGGTGTGACGATGTTCGATCCGTTGGACTAAGAGACCAAGGCTGCACTCATTCCACAAAGGAAATGGTAAACCATGCAATCATACCCAAACTGGCACTCTAAAGATTCTGGTTTTGTCACACACAAAAAAGTGTGGGTGCCACTACTATAGGATAATGGATTTTCCTCCAAAAATCCACAAGCCTTGCTCGACAATTGGCTGTAAAGCTACCTCTGACTGAAAATAGAATAGTCAGAGTTTGCTTGGCAGGAAAGGGCATGATGTGCCCAGGGAAAAACCTACTAAATATCGAGTCCACTAGTGCAAACTCTCATTAATGAACTAATCCGGGATCACCACCGGGCCACTGGATGGTTCATAGGCCATATTCGAGAATTGGAATCTAGTATTAGAGTTAGTAACAGTGACTTTCTCAGCTCAGGAGATATCTAAGGGTTTTTTCAAAAGCTTCAAAATTTTCTGTCTCGTTGTCGCTCCTTTTTTGAGTTCAAAGACCTGCATAGCTTTTCTAGAAAAAGCAAGGGCATAACTGGAATTATTTAGAAGGGCATTCTTGTAATTAGCTCCACCTGGGAGCAATCATCACTAAAGTGCCATTACCACTGAAGTTGAGTGACTGGCAACTGGGTAATGGAGGAGGCAACATGTCTTGATACATGCAATGGCTCAATGGTGGAGGGGCGTCACTTAGTGGTGCCTTTCCTATGTTGAGCAACGTTGGTGATAGTATCTCCCCAATGACAACACTAAAGATCATGCCATTGACAGCTTCAGACACTCCTTCCTCACCGGCGATGCTAGGGGTGTGATTAAAGGGTCACAGGGTGGCTGGGGTGGTGATGGCAGACGCTAGGGAGGCACTGGGACCATCACTGATAGCCTAACTGGGACCATCACAGATTTTAAAAACTCAAAATGTTATCACATTATATCAAACCATGATTTTCATTGTTTCATACAGCACAATATCATCCATGTTTATACAACATTGTTCTATGAACATAAACAACTCAGTACACACCACATACTATAAACTCAAAAAAAACAACTAAGTCCTCAATCCCAGCTGACCGACCTTTGAACCAAATCTGACCGTAACAATTGCACAAAATATGCTTCTACAAATTCTTAGAAGCTAGTTTGTCTCACTCTCGAACCTGAAAAGCAACGGTGTAATTTTGATGAGTTTTGCAAACTCAGCAGAGTAACCATCCTTGGTGGTTCACTCATATCATAAAACAAGATCAATCATAATAGGTAATCACACAGTTCAAGCCACTTGACAATTATCAAATACTATCACAGATAAATCATTTCTCAGTTAAATAGTTCAATCATATAATGTCATTCACACAGCTTTGCAAATCATTCAATGAAATAAATTTATATGCGGATGCGATATATGAGACTCACATTCATTTTTATATTGTTGTGACTGTGTGCTTTTACAATATCCCGAATTATCGGGCTCAGTCAGTCAGGCTCTGATTCAATGATCACAATGAGCCATAAGCTTGAACCACATATGCGGGAGCTTAAAGCTCTTATCAGTAACAATATTAGTAGCAACACCAGTCACAACTCCTTAATATTACATGCATCATAATGAAGTGCCTACCATAGTTTAGTTATCAAATTCAATCACTTTTATTAGCATGTAATATAACAGTATATCAGTCATAGTAATAGTTACAGTAACAGTCACAGTAGCAGTGGTCATCGGACTAGGTCCAGCATTCAACTTTTCAGTTGAGAATCAGAAAATCATTTAGGCAGACGCATTCATATTCAATCAGCACTTCCAATATCTTTTTCATGCATCAAAACTCCTCGAACAAATATTGTCCAGAATCTAGTACACAATCAACACAATCAATCATATTATGAAGCACATAGTTTTGCACATTCCCATACAAGCAGCACTTCAATATCACAATCTAATATCATAGTCATCGGACCTTTATTGTCCGGAATCAACAATCAAGCCTCATTCATTCAATCATTTCGAAACAGAATTTAAACAAACAAGTAATTAAGTGAGACCGTCTAGGTACTCACAGTATGCTCCAAATAGCTATTGCCTTGAAGTATCGGTAATGTCTAGATGCTGACGTTCAATGTGTTCCTCTATACAGATAATACATTCACATATCACGATATTGCACAATTATATACTCATTTATGCACATTTATGTCTACTGAATTTGTACAATGCATGTTCATGACAATTCTGGGTATCTTATTGTAATTTTCATCATTAAATCAATCAGATATCAATTCCCTCATTAATAACATTTAGTACCTACATTTTGGACCAAAATAAAACAATGTGAAATCAATATCATAACCTAATTGACTACTTCAGATTTTCTACCCATATAATTTCGGGTCAACTTTTCATAATTAATATGATAGTTTAAATGACAAAATTAGGCAAAATATCCTTCTAAAAAGTTGTGCTACAGTGTCTTAAGTTTCTGGTGACTCCAATATCATCCAATTTGATTCATTATTCAATGATTTATGCACAAAATGCCACAGAATGTGCACATTTGAACTTTTGGTTAATACATGATCATACCCTCTGATGGTACAATTCATATCTTTCAGCTAAGATATCCAAAAATTACAAAATTTATACCAATTTAAAGCTAAGAGAATAAGCTAAAACTTTGGTGAAGATAACTCAGCCTAGTTTGGCTTACATCAATACAGTTTATTCAATAACCACTGAACAAGATTTCTGTCCCTGATAGTGCTATAGCCTAAGCTGAGACTCAATTACATGCCAATTTTGAAAATCATAGAGACAGAATTAAAATTTGAATTCTTCGCAAAAGTTCTATAAATATGTCTCTAGTTTAATATGAATTAAAAATAAACTCATTAAGATATCTACAACTCAAGTTATAATTAGAAAACCGAAGCATGACCATGAAAATACTCCAGTGCTTAACGTTCCAGCAGACTTCCACACTTTCATTATATCAATCACTTTCAAACCAATTTAGATAGCTCTAAATTTTTATGGAGAGAAAGAAAAATTTCTTAGGAGTCTATTGGTTCAAGTTTCAAGTCATTTGGAGTTCAGATGAGAAAGTTATAGTCAAAAGACTGAGAGCTGTTTCAATGAACTCTAGTTCCTAATTTATACATACAACCACCACCCTTTTCTCTCTCTAAAATTCGACCTTCATCTTCACCGAACTGCACTTCTTCTCTTCTTCTTCTGTTTGTGCCATTTTTTTGACCTACAATCAGCCATTTTTAGACAATACTTCCTTCTAATAAAATGTTCCTCTATGTCTTAAGTTTCTAACGCCGTCAAATGCACTCATTTTGATCTTGTATCGTACAAGTTATGATCAAATTACTCTATACTGCTCCTTATATCTCCACAAATTTCTACTCTCAACTTCTAGCTCACTTTCAAAGCTCTTATGGACAGAATTTCTGTTGGATCCTGATATTTTTTTAATTTCTTATTACTTGCTTAATTATTTATTTATGTTGTTTGTTGGGTTAATTATTTATTTTTAGAATTGATTCATTAATTTTGTAGGCATGAATAAAGACTGAAGATTTGATGGAAATATTGGAACTTAGTTAAATTAATGGGGTGTTAAGTGGATTAAAGGAGTTAGAGCCATAAAAGACAACGGAAGGACAAAATTGGAAAGACTAATTAAATGAAGGGTAAAAAGGGAAGAGCACGCTAAATTGTGTCTTAAAATGTGAAGAAGAGAGGAAGTTATTGTGGAAGCTAAGAGAAGAGAGAAAAAAACGTGAAAGAAGAAGAAAAGAGAGAAAAATCGTGGAGAAAGAAGGGAAAGGAAGGAAAAATTGTGGGAAGAGGAAGAAATCAAACTTCTTAAGGTAAGTTCATCATCTTCTTCTTGCTTTAGTAAAGAAATGGGGTTGCGTTGAGAATGAAGGAGTTCTAGAGAGAGAAAGGGGTTTTATATTAGAAGAAGATGGTTTAAGGGAACCCATTTGATCTTAGGGTTTCTAAGCTAGGTTTTGGGTTTTCTAACCTAGATGGAC
>JANZXR010345311.1:0-23472 GCA_027575705.1 Erythroxylum echinodendron
AGTGTTAAATGTACAATGTGGCATGATTGATTAAGTGTATGTGATCCAATGTGATTATATGTTATGTGAAATAATGTAATGCATTAATTGAGTGAACCATTGATGATGGTTATCTCATTGTGTTTGTAAAACTCACTAAAATTGCAACGTGGTCTTTTCAAGATCGAGAGACGAAGCTATTAAGTGAGAGGCTTTACGCGATTTTGGCAAGAGAAGTCATGGCTTAAAGGTCGGCCAGCTGGGATTTTTGGGCAGATTGGATAGACTAGGTGTATTTTCCTCTTTCATGTAGTACTTTTGTATTAGGTTTAATGATGTACATGTAGTAAGTGTTGAAAAAATAAAAATGCAATGTACACTTTCGAGGTCGAGAAATGAAATGAGTAAAAAGTTGGGTTTTAAATATTGCGATTTTCCATACGATTTTGATTAATAAATAATGATATGATGTCATGTGAAGTTAGTGTAGTGTCCGAATGTAGCTCACCCTTATCGTAAGATATGTATCGGAATGACCCCCGAGCATCCCGGTGTGTACCCATGCAGTGAAGGGGTGCTACACAATCCCCATGTCAGTTATCGCACTTACCACGATCGTGTCCAATGACTCTCAATCGTGGCATTTGAAATTTGACTTCTGTCATAATCGTGGCTAGTGAGTCACGATCTTGGCCTGGTCCTATTTAGATTCTGTCATGATCGTGGCTAATAAGTCACAATCATGTCTTATGTTGGCTGCTTTTGTCACAATCGTTGTCTTGGCTCCTCCTCCACGCTTTCTCCAGATCTTCTCCTATCTTCTTTACTTTGTCTTAAACATTAACAAACTCATCAGAAACACCTTAAACACACAACATACCTAATGACATGCTTTAAACTACATAACACTAAAAAACCTAAACACACAATCAGACTATTATAATTCTAAACCTAAACATGCACAAATCATCTAAGAAATACTCAAAAGCACACTTAAGTATATATCAAAACATAGTTTAATTTACATGTATTAATTGGTATTTTCTTATACTAAATGAAATGAATTTCTTTTAGGGAGGTGCTAATGATTACAAATGATTTACAAAGAATTTTATTTACACTCACTGAGCTCATTTACTCACACTATATTTTCTATTTTTAAATAAAACATCCTAGGTGCACGCCCAGGGGCTTTAGTAACAGGGACTCCACCTCCCTAGTAGTCAACTTTGTCACGTGCTACTGTGCAGGCACGTTTACCTTGAACATAATTTTAGGAACTATTGCATATCTTGATTATGTTTTTAAATATACATTTGTGTAAAGAATGGATGTGTATAAAGGTTTTTTAATGAAATGCATGATTTTATTTTAGCTTTTCAAAGTTTATTGATGTAACTATTTGAGGTTGCATGCGAGTGGATTTGAAGTCCACAATTTGTAGAAGAGAAATTGATGTGATAATAAAAGTGTTTTTCACTTTTACAGGGACTTCGAAATTTTTAGGATGAAAAAATACAATCGCTGTGCTACCAAAATTTTTAATAAACTGAAAAATAAAACTTCGCTATTTACATTTCTTATTGTTGAGTTGAAGCTTTTCCATAACAAGGAAAATAGGCTTAGCTTCACGAGAACTTTTCACCCAATTTAGATATAGACTAGAGGGCCACCATGAAGTGCCGGGCATGTTGGTTAGTCATTTTAGGATAAAGACCTGTTAATGTTGGTATCATAGCCAATTTTTTTTTTAATGACTTGCCTTCTTTTTGTTTTAATGTTTTTACATTGCTTTAAAAGTGAGGTGACTAACAAAATATTGTGATTTACATGCATATGGTTTCATATTGAAAGTTTTACACATTTGTATTTTTTTGAATACACAACATGATGTATAGGCGAGGCCGTAGACGTCTCAGGAGATCTATTCCAACGACTCCTGCACCTAAGGCACCTCTAGCACAGAAGGGTAAACACATGCCAGATTCAGCGAGTGCTTCTATGAACCAACTATATATAGAATCTTTAGAGCCGGTAAAACTAGCCTGGGTGAATTTTAATGCGAAACAAATAGCTCAAATATTCATTGCGGTGATGCAGTAGTCACGCCAAAATATGGAAACCTTTGGATGTTTGATTGAGTTCATCGATAAATTGGGCATAAATACTTTTGATGGAAGTGGATATCTCGAGAGTTCACTCACATGGTTATACTGGGTTACAAAGATTTACAAAGTGGTGGGATGCACAGATGAATAGAGAGTTATGTTTTCCACCTTTCTTCTCGAGGACAAGGTGAAGGATTAGTGGGAGGCCATAACAGAAGATGCCTGGATGGGGTATCATAGTTAAAATTTTAGAGAGAGTTCACAGAAAGATTTTACCCATAAAGTTATAAGGATGCTAGGGTAGAGGAATTCTTTCATCTAGAGCAGACTTTGTTGTCAATGACAGACTATAAGAAGAAATTTTCGAAACTTGTAAAAAATGTTACCTTTATTACTGACAGTGCGGAGCAAAAGTGTAAGAGTTTTATTACAAGCTTGAGTCCCAAATTATGGATCCATCAGTCTTTAGCTTCATGCACTCATTACGGGGAATTATTTAAAGTTGTCATAAAAGTGGAGAGAAATGCAAAAAAAAATTATTCAAAGTGCAAAACCATAACAGTATCGTAGTGCATTAGCTAGTTCATCCCAGGGTCCAGCAAATAAAAATAAATCAAGATGGTCTAGTGGCAAGAGGTTTAACGGGGGAGGTTTATCTAGCAAGGGATACTTTGGGTCACCCACTAGGCCCAAAGACTCCACAACACTAGGACCCCAGCGCTAGAGTGTGCTACTTGTGATAAAAGGCATTAGGGTGATTGTAAAATGAATATGACAGCTTACTTCCACTATGATCAAGAGGGATACTTTATCAACGATTGTTCGCAGTTAATCGCTGCAAAAGGTCTTTAATTGCATCTTTAGCACCTTCACAAGTTATAGGGGCTTATAGATAGGGAGGTTGGGGTTCTCAAACTAGGGGGTCAAGTTTTACTGTAGCTAGCAGAGGTTAATGGAGTAAGGGAGCAACCCCTATAGGACAATAAGTAAACATTACACATAGGCCCAATTTTTTGCAATAACTCAATAAGAAGTTGATGCCACACTAGATGTAGTCACTGCTATGATTTTTGTCTTAAAACAAGATGCTTATGCTTTAGTAGATCCTGGTGCTACAAATTCTTTCATATTTATGAGTTTTTCTGCAAAATTAAACATTGAGCCTCAATTGTTAGATGCTGGGATAATAGCTTTCATCACAACTGGAAACTCACTCTTTACTAAAAGAGTGTTTGTAGATAGTAAAATAATGATAAAGGGTAAGGAGTTTCCGACAAGCTTGATTATAATAGATATTCGAGCTTTTGATGTTATTCTCGGAATAGATTGGTTATCCACATATGATGTAGTGGTTGATTGTTTTAAAAAAGTGGTTAGACTGAGTCAAATGGGAAACCAGAGTTAACATTTCCTGGGATACAGAAAGTTCATTACGGGTAAGTAATCCAAAACAAGATGCGTAACTACTAATCTATAGTGGTTAACCTATTATGAGTAAGTGATGCAAAACTAGTTTTGTAATTAATGGTTAATCAATCATGGGTAACCATGTGAAACCAACTATGTGACCTTATACCAAAGGGAACCATAGTACAAAGAAGTTTGTGGTGGGCTATATCGTAAAATAAGTTCATGACAATGAATAATGCCACCACTATTTGCTTACAAATTAAAATTGAGAAATTTGGTTTTAAGAGGCTTATATGTTTTATATTGGTATTTTCTTAGACTAAATGAAATGAATTTCTTTTAGGGATGTGTCAGTGGTTACAAATGATTTGCAAAGATTTTTATTCACACTCATTGAGCTCATTTGTCTCACACTCTATTTTCTATTTTTAAATAAAACCTCCCACAGGCTTTAGTAGCAGTAACTCTACCTCGTCAGTAGTCAACTTTGTCACGTGTTGCTGTGTAGACATTTTTTCCTTGTACATATTTTTGAGAACTATTACATATCGTGATCATGTTTTGAAATGTACATTTATGTAACAAATGGATGTGTATAAAGGTTTTTTAATGAAATGCATGATTTTGTTTTAGCTTTTCAAAGTTTATTGATGTAATTATTTAAGGTTGTGTATGACCGGATTTAAAGTCTACAATTTCTAGTTGAGAAATTGATGTGATAATATAAATGCTTTAAACTCTACAAGGAATTTGAAATTTTTGGGATGTCAAAATACATCTATTATATTGTCGAAATTTTTAATAAAATGAAAAACTAAACTCCATTATTTACATTTCTTATTGTTGAGTTAAAGCTTTTCCATAAAAAGTGTAATAAGCTTAGATTCACAGGAACTTTCTAGCCAATTCAAAATATCAAATGGAAGGCTGCTGTGGAGTGTCAACCAGGTTATCTAGTTATTTCAGGATAGAGGCTTGTCATATACGATAGTTGATTTCTTAGCAAGCAATTATATGCTTGAGGTATAAGAGGATATGGGAAATTTTGTTCTCATTTGTGAGAAATATCCTTCGGAATTGAAATTTGACATCTTTAATAAAAAAAATCAATTGATGTTGAAATATACATATTACACCAAAAGGGACAAAGACTCCTCTTTCCTTTAAAATGCTCTTTCCTGTGTATTAATAATCAGACAAAATATGAAGACTTGATAATTGGACTAGAACTTTTAGTTGATCTTTTAGCCAAAGAAGTTCCTATTAAAGGAGATTCTTAATAAGTGTTATGCTAAGTGGTAAGGGAATATAAGTGTATGAGTTTGACTTTGTATTCCTATTATGCAGCTTTTGTCCCATTACTATAATTCTTTAACGAGGTAGAATTTCAATATATTATGTGAATAAAATACTAAGAGGAAAATAAACTATTACATATTACATCTGGGCTGAATGTTTGAAGATTTAGTTCATAAGTGCATCATGGTATAACAAAGATCCTTCCATCCACTTACAAAAGAGGAATTTCCTTATAAGTTTTTAATATCAATAAAGAAGCTACGCAGGATTGGAGAGTGGACATTAAGGAATTTTTAGAAAATCCTGCCATGAAAGTACCTTATAAAATTAAATAATCACTCAATTTTATGTTATTAAAGGAATCTTATTTTTGTAAGGAAACAATGAAATTCTTTTCAGATGCCTTGGAATGCCTAATAAGAAATACAATCTTTTATGACTGATGAAAAATAGTGACCATGTTGTATAATTCATCTCATCTTTATCCAAGGCATTAACAATGATGAGACAAGTTTAAGAGGGGGTATATAGAACACATCAATTTGGAATAAAGATGAGATGAATTATACAATATTGTCACTATTTTTCATTAATCATAAAAGATTGTATATCTTATGCCAAATGCTACTAATATTGTCAAAAATATGGAAAAATTTAGTGAATTCCTACTTCTAAGTAGCATTGTATAATTAAAAGCCTGTAAAGGATTGTTACGAGAGTTGATAGTTTAATAAACTTATAAATATAAGAGTAATAAACAATTGATGAGAGGTCTTAGTTATGATTTAATTATCCTTAGGAATGTTTCAAATCTAATTGGATAGTTAGGAATAATTATATAAATCGAGATGTTGCAATTCTATAATTATCGATTTCAATTAGGATTACTTGATTAGATCTTGAGAAAGAGTAGTCATAACCTTAGGATATCTAGGATACAACATAAATTGAATCAATAAGAAAATGGAAAGACAAAATAAGGATAGAATAATTAATAGGTTTCCATCATTGATTTACTTCATTTTGCTAGTTTTAATTATTCACTTGATTAGTTGATTAATTTATTTCAATTTCAGTTAATTTATTTTTAATTCTTTCATTCAATCTTTTATTACCTTAGACAAAGTGCATTTAAGTTGATAGGTGGCTAATCAATCTTTGTGGGAACGATATCTTTTATGCTATAAGTTACAATTTGTATATTTGCAGCACAACATTTTCATATAAAATTATAAATAAAATCATACAAAAAATAGGGTAAAAGTAGTAAAAGAAAGTTTCATACTCCTTAACAACCTTCTTAGGCATGATAAAAGTCCCTTCTATATAAAGGGTATCTTTAACCACAGGCTCTGTATTCTTGGTTTCTTCAAGCATTCTAGTAGAAGAATGGGTGGACTTTCTGGCATAGCATTTCAGGATAAGATTTTTGACTTTCTTAGAGCTTAAAGCCATTTGGGGACTTCTCTTTGATCTTTATTTCAGAAATATGGTTTTTGAACCCACTTCCTTTCCAAAAGTAAGCTTGCCTTCTTCTCTGTTGTCATCATCTAAAATTCTAAAATCTTTAATGACAAGAGTTAAAAATAGATGTTAAGGGCAAAAATACTTAAATCAGAGGCAATACCTTCAAGAAAAGCATAATGCGAATAGGGCACTAAGCTTTAAAAACTCTTTAATCACTAATAGTGGTAAGTCTCTCTGTCTACAATACTAGCATTAAAGACGTTGCACTTAAAAAATTGATAATGGAAAGGATTTCTTGAAGGAACTTGTCAATAATAACTTTGCTTTAAAGAGAACTTCTACTGGGTAGTCTAGAAAATAAATAGCAGGAGGAATTCCTAAAGAAAGGCCAAATTGCCTACTCTAGAGATAAGGATGATATACTTCAACACCTAATTTTTGTAATAGAAAGGCCAAGTTTTAGTGTTTTATCACTACTAAAAACAAAACTCTAAAATTGATATGGATAAGGAAAAGTTTTTGATAAACATCCAAACAAGTTTCAAAAGTCTTAAAATTTTGAAGCCAATATATCCTTCAGAAAAGTATTTTAAAGAATTCAGTTTTCCTTCGACCTAGACTTTAAAGAGAGAAAAAATCCAAAGAAATCTTAGGTGGCTTGTTATAGAAATTAGTGGACAAATAAAGATTGAGGAACTTTGGGAACCCATAATTAGTGGAAGGAAAATCTTCTTTTTCCTTAAGTTTAGGGAAGTAAGTGAAAATCTAAAGTTGGATAAACCATATATATAAGTTAAGTCACTATAAGGAGATATTGGAAAGACACCTCCTTAAGTTTTGATAGAAGAATACTAAGAAAATAAAACTGAGAGCAAAGAATTAAACAGAGGCTACTGCTCTAGAAAACGGAAGGAAATCTAAACTTGGTTTTTTATTAACGGGGTAAAACTAAATTGATTCAACATGACCCAAATGAACTTGACATATTCTCCTTTAGAAATTGGATTTCTAAAAAAAGGCATAGCTTCTTATCAGCTCAGAAATAAAATAACACTTAAAAGCACTAGGATATAAACTAGGGGTCCCTTCTACTAAGAAAAAGAAATCTTCCTCAATTTTAGGCAATTCAATTAGAAAAAAAAATCTTTCAATAAGATTGAGGATAACCTAAAGGAAAAATAAAAGAGTCATAATAATGACTCTATAATTTCAAAGTGGTAAATACAAGGTTAGTTGATATTCTAAGAAATTCCTAAAAAGAGCTATCAATTACAAAAGGCCATGTTGTTTTCAAGCTGAATGATATGAAAGGTACAACCTATCCACTCACTTATCTTATTGATCTACATTTATTGGCCACTGCTTCAAGGATTAAAGAACTTGAAAGATAGTTAATTCTAATGGAATGTTTGATTTACTAACCTCTCCCAAATAAGGTAAGGATGGGTAAGAAGAGTTCGAAGGTTAAGGAATCTCGATAGTTAGAGGAAATCCATGTTTATGATAAAAAATGGGGAAATAATTCCACAATGTTAAAAAAGGGAATTCAAATGCTATAATTAGTGGTTAGAATTAAAAAGAAGACTTAAAGTCTAAAAATTCCTTTACCTTATTCTTTTAAAGGCTGGAAGAGGTTCAATCAAAATAGAGACCACTTCAAGCTTTACAGCCTGCATAAAGAAGTCAATTTAAATAAATTAAAGTAATTTTTAAAGAAAGAATAAGAATTATAAACATACATCTGTGGCATTCAGTTCAACCGAATCCATCGAAGAAGAGGAAGATGTGTTATGAGTGGAAGCCATAGTTGTAGAGAAGTATTAGAGAATTCACAAATAGGAAATATTGGAGCCGAAATAGAGCATATAATCTATTTGAAGTTTGGTATGGAGAATGAAGTATTAATAAGAAAAATTTGTAATAAAGAATGATCAAAACTGAAAGGAATAATAAGATTTTGAAATTAAAAAAAAGGTCTTCCATCTTTCGCAATAGACAGAGAGGTAGGGATTTTAAATATGAATGGTCTTTTATACGATTTTTTGGCCTAATTTTCCCTATTTATAAAGATATTTTATGGTTTGGAAAGATCCTTACAATGACATCACTAAGCCTTCCTCCTAAATTACTTTTAGTGGAAATCAATTAATAAAAAGATGGTTATGTGAAATGGAAGTTGAGTAGTTCTAGGAAGCCCAAAACATGGAAGTTAAGGCATAGTGGCAATAAGTTAGCTAGAATGTGAAAAAAGGACAGTTATGGTAAAAACTGCTCAAGGATAAGAGGATTATAAATTTACCAACACTATAAGGACAAAGAAGAATCTATTCAACGCACAATTCCTAGATAAAAATATATTGAATTATAAGACAACAAAACTAATCTCGAGAAAGAATAGTCAGCCTATTTCAATAATACTTTGTTATTCTTCATCCTTCTTTACACTTTGAATTCATCTTTATTATCTTAAATTCCCTTTACAGCTCCTGATTCCTTTTTTGCTACAATTAATTATTTTCTTTATTTTAGACCTCATTTTAACATTTTTTACCATTTTGATAACTTAAAACTCCATTTTTCCAAGTTTTATAAAGGTCCTTATATCATCAGTAAGAAGTTAGGTATAAATTTTGGGAGAATACACCAATACTACAAAACTAATTTTAATTGTTCCAATCACAATCTAAGAAAATATGATACTAAAAAAGCTTACTAGATTATTGATTAAGATAACTTTGATTTAATTAATAATTTTCTATATATAAATTGGTAAATTACAAAAAATTAAAAATTTACTCACTTTTGAAATACTAATCAAAACTTTAAAAAATTGTGTGAAAATGATACAATAATCAATTTTTTTACAAAAATAACTCCTCATTAGACTTTTAATTGATAATGCTGATGTGACAAGCTAAGTCAATACATCTATTAGACATATGACTGACACATGTCCTACTAATGCTACGTCAAATAAAAATAAAAATAAAAAACAAAATTCTTAAAACCTTTAGCGTAAGTTCTTACTTTAGTTAAAAAATTGAAGCCTTCCATCTTAAAAAGATTTTATATTGTGGATGAAGTTTGACATAGAAAGAAAAAAATGACGATGAATCTAAAAAACAAAGGAACAGTATAAGAGAGAGAGAAAGAGTGAGAGAGAGAGAGCTTATCCCTTGCAAATATATCGATGACTTTAAGAAACAAAGGAGCAATATGTGTGTGTGTGTGAGAGAGAGAGAGAGAGATCAAAATTATCCCTTTCCTTTATCCTTTTGTTGGATCATACTTTAGTGGCAGTTGTGTTCAAGAAGAAACATGTCTCTTCTTTTTCCTAAGTGCTTTAAATTATGGAATATAGAAAAGCAAGTACTCGAAATCTAACATCACAAGAAGAGCTAAAAATTGTATATTAAGTATCTATTTTTCTTTTTTCTAGATCCTTCTTGCTTGTTTTCCCCATACTAGTGTGCTCTCCTATATGTCTTTGAGCAATTTTTCATGGGTCTGTTCATTACTCCCTTGTCCCAAGCATTTTCTTTACCTTCTTCCCTTTTCTTATTATATCCAGTGAGCTCTTTTCTTCCTCTCTCTTGGATTTTGCAAATAACCATTTTAGTAAATGGCTTTTCTTTCTTTCAAGTGTTTAGTGCTTTCCTCTCTTTCTTCTAATTTTGTTTCATTGCTCACTTCTTTTATGTTATCCCCTATTCAAATAGTTATTTCTCTCCCTATTGCCATTCTCTCTCCATCTATTTTTTATCCTCTTAACTGAGTTTATGATTTTATTTTCAATTACCTCTTTTGTTATTTTTGGTGTGCATAGGTCTTTCACTTTGTATGCTTATGCAAATTCAACCAAAAAATAAAGATCTTAGGTTTTAAATTTTAGGATTTTTTATTTTTATTTGACATGGTTTGAAAGGAAACATATCAACCATTTTTCTAGTATATTTATTGAAGTGACAAACCCTGTCAATTTTTAAAGTTCATACTAGTGTTGTAAAATTGAGTAAAGTTAGAGTTTTTTTTTTTAATCTTACCTATATAAATATACAAGGAACTATTTTATTCTTTTAAGCAATCAACCATTTAAGTTATATCTACCTAGAGCAATAATTGAAGTGTTTATATAACTAGTTTCTATAAGAATGAAGATAAAAATTTCCTTTTAGACCTTAGTAAGTTATACCCACTAATGTTATGTCAATTAAATGTTTACATATATTCTTTCATTTTTATGGGTCCCACTAATAATAACATAGTGCCTAAGTGATTTTATTGAAACCAACTTCTAAACTTAACTAAGAAACTTTACCATCATCTCTATTTCTTACCCCCTCATTATTTATAATGATGAAGCTTTTGGGTTAAGTTTAAAGGGTGGGTCTTGCCAATCTCATTTAGGCTCTAAGCTAGAACTAGTGGGACGTATAAAAGACAAAAAATAAAATAATGCATGTGGATACTTAACTAATAGAAGTTTCATAGGTTAAAAGTTCCATTAATTGAGACTTTGATTCCATATCTTCTGAAAATATTGAGGTTCTTTTCATACATACTAAATAGTTAGAGTATGACCTATATTTTGGTGAAAACACAGTCCAAAAGGAAATTTTCGTAAGAATTATTAATGTTAATCTATTGATTGATTATCAAGACAAAGACAAGTTACTATAATAATATAAATAAGCTTATAGAAAGTCAACTTAAAATTCAACTTAGTTCAAATTAACTATCCATATCCACCTTGGCTAATCCTGGTCACTAATAGTTAAAGTGGTTATGAATTGCCATAGAGTGTATATGAGGGATTAATTATGTTTTTTAATTGTATATGATCTAGAAATACTAAATATTGACTAAGAAAATGTACATGTCATTTTTATAGTACAGTCTAATGAATAAAAGTACCATTTTCACGACGATTATAAGTACTAGTAATAACTATCTTTCTACTATCTAATCTAATAGAAAAGGTGGTTGACTTAAAAGAAATGATTACATAAAATGAAATTATTAATAAAAATAATAAACTAGAGTAATAAACTAGAATGAAGCAATCAAATAATAATTAAGATGTAAATGTAGAGTCTCCCTAAAACCTCTCTAGCCTTAGGTTTATCTTGATTTAACTGCTAATCATAGTTTTTTAGACTGGTAGAAATTTCAACATCACAACCATTTTTTCTCAAGAAATAAATCCTTTATCCTTAATGTGATTAATTAAAATCTCTTTCTAATTAAAGACCCTAAGAAGCATTAATTTGTTCTATGAATTTTTTATTGGATTTTAATTTAATCCAAAACAGTTTATATGGTATTTTCTCTAGGATTCATTGTAACTCTCATTTTTAATGTCATGATCTATTTATACATATCATTTCTTAATCTCTATGAATGAAATTTGAAATTGAAATAAAAATGTAGTAAAGTTCAACTCAAACACTAGGAGTAATCTTGAATAATTAATATAAAAATTTGATTCCTTAATCAATCCAAAAAAATACTTTTAAGATTCATCCTATATAGATTTGTCCCAATTTGCTTTATATTAAGATAAAGGAAAGGCTAAAAATTTTTAGATGAAATACAAAATAAATGAACTCATTCTCATGAATCTTAAAGTTCTTTCACTTAAATTATGATGGATATCCCTTCTTTCTCACCAAAGTTGCTCCTTTTTTTTCTCAAAATGTTCTATTTTGGCTTTCTAATGAATGCTTTGTGCCTAATTTCTTCTCCTCTATGTCTGCATCTCTTTTATCCTCTAAAATCCTATAAATTCAAAAGGTCACTGCTAATACAATTATAACACAAATCTATGTTGGACCTTTATTTCTTGCCCTATAGAAAACTTTTTAATTTCACAAAGAAAATTACCACTAATACAAGTCTCTAACATATATCTCTATAAGACCTATGGTGCTTTGAAACTAAACATAGATTGGACATAGTTCTATGTTGTGAATCATATCTAAATCCTTCCTATAAAATTAGGCCAAAACTTGCTCTAACTTGACTTACATTAGTTCAAATTCATACTCTCTTTATTGGGAAGCTAAAATAAGGTTTATAAATAATTTGTAAGCCAAATTAAATACAAAATCCTATAAGAACCATCAAAAGTTTAAAAGTTGCCTCAAAGTTCAGTATGTAATATTTATTAAAGTTAAAAGAAAGATAAAGGCATTCCCCTTTTTTATATTAGAAGATTCAATTTTCGCATTCTAAACTAATTATAGTCATACTTACTTAAAATGTTAGATAATAGTTCCAAATTAAGTTAAATTAAATTGATAAGAAATTAGCAAGTAAATTATTATAAGATGATTGTGTTACCTTTATATGTTAATGTTACATTTATGTATTATCTAGTTTTCGTATATTTTGTTTTAGGCATTTATTTTATAATTAAACTTTTTCTTTTTTGCTTTTAATTTGTACATTATGTATTAATTTATATATTTAGCATTTTACATTAGGTGATATTCTTAATTTATGTTTTATGAGATAGAATAAGAAAATTAATTTTTAAAATATTTCCTTATGTATATTAAATTATAGTTAAACATACCATCTCACTATTCTATTAATTTAAATTGAATGAATAATTTTATAATTTTATTGTCTTTTTCACTAGTTACTTTTATATAAAACTATATACATAATATAAAACATTAATATTATTTTCAAATAAGATTTATATGAAAGGTAGATAAACAACTAGTATGTATGGTAAAGTTATATTTACCTCCTTTCACTTTGTAAAGTTATATTTACCTCCTTTCACTTTAAGTTATTCATTCGATAGTGACTTGCAATAGGTTTTCAACTATCAATAGATAAGCATATTAGATTCTAAATTTGATCTCATAATTAAGGTTTGCATGGTCCAACCTAACTCAAAATAAACCTAATATGGAGGTTGTCACATTGGATCATGTTAAGTCATATGTTATATATAATCTTTGGGTTATGATGGGATGTGTTAGCTTGTATGGTGTAACTTCACACTACCTAATAAATTTGAAAGAACTACCAAACTAACACTAATATTATGAATTTGACTCTCTCATATCACTCGTCTTTTATTAAACCACTCTTTTTTATCAAACATTACCTAACACAGTTCGATGAGTCTAAAATTAAGTCATACACTATCACTTATTATGTTTTTGTCCTTTTTTCTTTATCCTTATTTGATTTATAATCTCTCTTGTTGCTCCTATTCCACCAAATTGTAAATGTAAATTGACAAAATCTAACTAGGAAAATGTTTTGATATTAATAAGATTGATTTTATAGATTAAGTATTATGAATTACATAAAAAAAGAGAATAGTTAAGATAAGAAAAAGAATGCGAAAGGAAGTTTAGAAAGATAGAAACAAAAAGCAAGAATTTTAAAAGGAGAAAAGAATATACAAGAGAGAGAAAGAGACAAATATAGAAACTTATTATTCATTCAATCATTAACAAGAAAAATTATCATATACAATTAATATAGTTATTTTATAACTCCAACAAAAAACCTAGTTAAAAAAATTATTTATGCATACACTATCTTAAACTTGGTTATTTTTTTCAAATTTTAATGTATTCAATTTCATAAAAATTTTCATCAAGTTTGAATTCATTATTTTTTATTATTCTAAGCAAGATCAATATGAATCTAAGCAACATCTCTACATATTTTTGAATTTAACTTCATGCATGTCTATGGTGAAATCAATTCCGTTCCCGATGCTTTCGCGTGATTAGCAAGCTCAATAGGAATGTCGATGGAATCTAGCAATATTAATCACTTACCTTGACATATTAGGGGGCCTTTTGCTTTAGATAAACAACATTTTCCTTACATAATATGGTTTTGTTAGTTTTACAAAATACATTAAGCTTATATTTATTTATGTTATTATTTTATCTGTCATCGTTTAATTTCTTATACGTAATGGTTAATGCCCATTTCACGATAATTTCACCTTTTAAGGTAAGTATTATATCCCCCTCATAAATGTAAAAAATATTTTATTATTAATAAAATGGGGTAACCATCCCCTCTAGGATACCGTCTTTGGTTAAAAAAAGGACCAACTATTTAACCTCTAATACTAAAAATAGGCTCTGACTTGAAAATTCCTAAAAGGCCACTTACAATTGCTTACATAATCAAATAAATGCCTCAATATATGTTCTTCCATCATAATACATTAAATTACACCTTTTTACTTAAGGTCACAATTGTTGGGTTTTGATCTTGCATCACATGCATCAAAAATAGAAAATAGTAGCAAAAATATAAATCAAAACCAAAAAAGCCAAGACCTTTCAAGTGTGATTAGATGTAACTTTAACAAAATATGAACTTAAGACGTGTACCTTACAATCTCCTTAGTTCTTTATTATCTTCACCTCTACGGGTTGTCGTAAACCACAACGACCAAAGGAGGACGTCTCTAATGATATCCATGTGAAGATCAAAGCCTAAAACCTCTTAGGAAGAATGGCTAGAACACACACAAAGTGCTAGCTTTGTGATGTATTCTTTAAGAGAGTATTTGTAGAGAGTGAGAGAAAATGATGAACACTTTACCAAAAAGTCTCTTGTTTTCACACAACACTTGCAAAAAAATTGATATTTCTTACACCCTTTGACCTTCCTCTAACCCCCAACATCAATAAAGAGTTACTCGGAATTAAGTGGATTAATCCCATATAATTTAGCATGAAACTTCCACCTCTTCTTTAAAAGGTAATTTTGTCATCTTGTCTAATAAGCAGGACTCACATGTATCATATAATTCAATCCTAAACTACCTCACTTATATAGCTTATTCATGCATCTTTTTTATCTTGGATCTCCATCCAAAACCACTTTACTCATTCTTTGCAATTTCAATGCGTGTGACCCATTAGGTCCTAGTTATTTTGGTCACTTGAATTAACACTTAATTCAAGCAAGTCATGAGCGGTATTTAGCAACACATCACGACCTTGAATTGATTAGAAACTCAGTGGTTTGACTACGAACCTTTCCATAAACAATCTTCCCATGTAATCCATCCTTTCACCATCTATACCTCCACTTGGTTCAGAGTATGGTTAAAGTGTCAACTCCCACTAAATTGACTACGTTATATGTAGCCCAAATGATGTTAGTTACATTCCTCGAGGCTCATTACTCAATTGGATACGTCACTGATGATTATATTCATGACATTTCCACTCTGGCTAGATATTCCCGAGCAATGACCCTGATAAAAAGCTGTGGGTATCATCTCCTTCTATTAGGAGTGGTGAATCCTTTATTCGCTACTTAGTTACCTTCAAATACCTCAAGTTGTACCCAATCACTACCTTGTGAGCAACCTCTAAGAGGCAACGAGGAATGGAGTCAAGGTATAGGATTATTATCCAAGATATCCTTGAGCACCTCAAGTCTTAGGATATTTACACCATTATTATGATGCGACTATCGTTGACACTAGAATAGATTATCCATATGTTTGCCTCATGGCAGGTCATCCAATGTACTTACTACTCTTAACAAGCATCCACATGTTAACTTTAAACAACTCATGCTTACAACTTATAAGATCCACTGCTTGATCTAATCAAGGAGTATAACATGTGATAGTTTGTTCGGATTAATAACTTCCTATCTCATTAATCCTATGACTAAGAATAATTTAGATACTAACATAATTACACATGATATGAATCTCATTATCATGATCTCATCATGATTTCCTTCATGCTATGCAATGTATTAAGGACTTCATTATTTTGATTTAAGATCACTATCAGTTCATAAAGAACATGAACATCAAATTAATGAAAAAGCCTTTTTATTAATAAAAAAGATTTGTACAATAAGTGCTCAAGGTGATTGCTTTTAGAGCACTTCTCTAAAAACACCTATCTTTAAATAGGTTTCCATCCCCATCCTATTATAAGTAGTTCTAAACTTTTTTTTTTGATGAATTCTTTAAATTTGAGATTTATACCATATAAAGCCCCAACATAAACCCTAGAAGTATTATAGCATTGCTAGGGTGCATTAAAGAGTGAACATGAAGAATTAAGTGCATCTAAGCATGATAAGGGACATAATGGTATTTAATATGAAGGATATGGGTAAATTAGTAATTTCCATTTTGGCATGGACATTCAAACTTAAACGTGAAATATGGATTAGAAAGAAATTAATTGATGAGATTATATGCCAATGTGGGAATTAAAAGAAGAAGAAGGACTAAATATGCAATTTTCCCATAGTCAACACATGGCCCAATTAGATTAAAATATGTGTGATCAATTGGATTAAAGCATATGTGACCAATAAGATTCAAACATGCGTGTCCAATAGGATTAAAGCATGTGTGTCATCAAATGGGGATGTAAAAAAGGAGAGATGGATGTACATTTAGGGTTTTGAATGCGAAATTTTCCTCTTCTCATTTTCTCTCCATTTCATCTTCTTCATAACGCCGTTTTGCATGTAAGGAATTACGCTAACCATAGATAGAAATCAAGGTAAAAGTTTCTTTTCTTCTTTATCTTTTCTTGCTTTGCTCATAAAGAGTTAGAATTATAAGGTTGGAATTGGGATTAAGATATGTATTTGTGGTATTTCTAGTTGTTGAATCAAGGAAAAGTAAAGGAGAAGAGACGGAAAAGTACTAGAAGAGCTAGTTGCCCGATTTTAATGTTTGGAACTACACTCAGTTTAATTTATATTTATGTATTTTTTACTGGATAAAAATATTCACTTGGACATGTAATGGTTGATGGAATAGTATATTGGTGCTACTTTACATGGAATTGGTTGAATATGACAAGAGAGTATTTTTAGTGGAATTTTGTCTTAGGTTCATTGAACTAACCCTATTTTTTGACTATAACTCAGCCTATAGGCCTCTAAATTGGGTGACTCCAACTAAGCAATAAACACCTCCAGAAGAGACCATGACCTAATTTTGGTCAAATGACATTGCTAAAGGAAATTTACATGTATATAGATTATTTATATGCATATTTATTGCTTATTTATCTATAGTATGATTATACAAGTGTGATTTTGATACCCTTATACAAGTTATGAATTGCATGTATGAACTCAAATACAAATTTTGTGATTGCAAATAAATATCATATGATTTGTTAATATATGAATTAAGAACTTGGCAAATGGTTAAAGGAAAATGTTACAATGCCTAGATCAATGTCTTGGTGATGGATAGATAGGCATGTCTATAAGGTTATAGTGCAACTACTACATTTTGATAACAATGATGTCTTCATTTTGAGACTATAGTGTCTTTACAGTTTGATGTCTTCAAGTATCTAAAGTTTAATATCTTTAGGTATCTACAGTTTGATATCTTCGAATATCTATAATTCCTATTATCTAAACTCATGAGAATGTGAAGGCCTAACACAGAAAGTAAATTAAATAGTTATAAATAAGAAATACAGCTTGACAATATGAATAATTGGTATTGATCAACGTTCGTACTGATTGTATCGATAATTTATAATGATGGGTTGTTGTGTTTATAATTTGTATTAATGAGAGTTGAGTATCAATGTTTGGCTTATAAATGTGAATTTATGATATATGAATAATACATTAAAGCATATTTACATTATACACCTTAATTATTTATACCATCACGATCTATACAATTTGTGATATTTATGAATGTATGTGCTTGGCGAATGACTATTATGAGTGGTCATCAAAACTAAGTATTTCCATACTAAACTCTCAAGCTTAGTACGGGTGTTAATCTATGTAGATAAAAGTAATAGAAGTGAGGTACATGCATCATATGTAGGGACCAAGGCCAACCATTAGTAGTAAATGTACTTTTGGGTTAAAGATGATTGTATATGCAACAATTTGTAACTAATAATTTAAGTTATATGCATTATTTCTTTTATATTGTTGTGTAAATGCAAAGATGTGATACTACTCATAAATGATAAAAATGATATGAAATTTTGTAATATATATATGTACCGCATTGAATAGGAAAATGTATGATGATAGTCTATATAGATGGATAGAAATGTATGTCATAATTGTTTGTATAGGAATTTGTAGCCATGTATGTGAGTGGTTGTAGATTCCATATAGGGGTGTTATATTTTGTGGTAAAAGAGTCCATGGTTTAAGTGGTTCTAGCTAATAAGACTCTAATAAATCATTTATTTACCTAGTTTGGTTTTTATGTTGGCCTAATGCAGATGTCCCTATTTTCTCATAGATAATAGAGATGGTAAGATTTTATAAAGTTGATGAAGAGTCAGCTGATAGTGTGGTGGGGAGAGATCAATCAGTTTTAGGTCCTCTTGAGCCTCTAAGGGATGAAATATTAGTAATAGCATGCTAGAACCTTGGGAGAAGTTTCTAAAGCTCTCTTATGGTGTGTCGAGATTAGAGGATAAAATGACAACGCTTAAAGCTCCCATAGAAGCTTTAATAAATCATAGGGTAGAAGAATTTATGGGCATGACTTTAGAAGAATTTGATAAAATAGAATACTATTTAGAGTGGATATAGAGGGTTTTGGATGAGATCTTGTGTCCATCTGAAGAAATGGCTACCTGTGCTGTCTCTTTCATATAGGGGGTAGCCTATAATTAGTGGAAATTACTCTTACTACATCCTCAGATGCCTAACCCTCTAATTTGAGAGTTCTTAAACCAAGAGTTCAAGAAGAAGTATGTCACGGAAGCTTATAAAGCATCTTAATGGAAGCAGTTTCTGAAATTTAGAAGAAGAAATCTACTTGTGGTTTAATATGAAAAGGAGTTCATCTGGCTTTGCATATATTCTCCAGAGCCTACTTTACAGAGGCACTCCAATGCTGACAATTTGAGGATGGATTGAATGATTCCATCGAAGAGTACTTAGTGGCGGTAACTTCTCAATCATAGGTAAGCTACTATCAACTGCTTGAAGTAGTTGTCAAAGTAGAGAAGCAAGAGATAGCAAAGAAAGGGAATAAAGGAGGAGTTTTTCTGGAGGTGGCTCCACTTTGGTCAACAGGACACGAGACTCAAGGGGTATGTTCCCAGTATAATCAATATATAGCCCATCCACATAAGGAAAACGTTTGGGACAGTTTACAACATTTAATACTAGTATAGGCTCTTTAGTTAGATAGGAAGATGGACCACTAGAGTGCCCACATTGTACTAGGAGACATTAGGGTAAGTAATTGACTGGGTGCTTATTTTAAATATGAGGGTACTGATCATCTAATGGCTAATTGTCCATAAGGCTCAGAACAAAGTAGAGCACACAAGGGAGCAGAGGGGCATCCAATGTGCCCATTGCTTCTAAAGGAAAAGGCAGAGAAAGAGGAGGACCAAGTCAATATAGGGCTACTTTAAGCATAGAATCTAAGTCTTTTATTCTCCCTGTGACATTAGCTAGTCTAGCACGGGCATATGCCATGAAGGATAGTGAGGAACAAGATGCCTCAGAAGTTATAATTAATATTTTCCCTCTCTTTAATCTTTATATGCATACATTAATTGATCCTGATTCCACTTATTCATACACTTTCACCAAGGGAGTGAGTGATAGAATGTTATTAGTAGATCGAAAAGCCAATGATATACATATGACTAGTCCATTAGGCTATATTGTAAATATGAACAGAGTATACAAAGATTCCACTATTATGATACATAAAAAACAATTTACTGTTGATCTAATAAAGATACCCTTCCATGAATTTGACTTGATCTTGGGCATGGACTGGTTGTCTAAACACCAAGTCATAGTTGATTGCGGGTTGAAAATAGTTATACTCAAATAATTTGACGGTTCAGAAATAGTAATGAATTTGTTTAATGTAATATTTTGATGGTTCAGAAACAATAATGAATTTGACTAATGTAATTTTAGAAAAGGTTGTGAGACGTATTTGGCATCTGTACTTGATTTAAAAAGGGAGATGGTGAACATACAAGACATAGTAGTAAATGAGATTCTTGACATATTTCTAGAAGAATTACCAGGTTTGCCAGGCTTCTATAGATTTAAAAGAGTTAAATATTCAATTACTTAAGCTTTTATAAAAAGGTTTTATCTAGTCCAGTATGTTACCATAGGGTAACTGTAAAGAATAAGTATCTATTGCCTAAAATAGAATATTTTTTAGAACAGTTGAAAAGTGTAGGAGTTTTCTCCAGGGTTAATTTGCGGTCAAGTTATTACTAGCTTCAGATGAAAGACGTAGATGTTCCAAAGATTGCATTTAGGTCGTGATATGGCTACTATAAGTTCTTAATGATACCTTTTAGGCTAACTAATGCATCAACTACTTTTAATAATTTAATGAATAAGGAAAGCTTAGTTTAAGATTTATAGGATTGTATGAAATCCTTGAAAAGATTAGATCAGTGGCATATAGGTCAGCTTTTCCTATAGAACTATCCAAGTTGCATGTACTCCATATCTCAATGCTATATAAATGCCAATCGGATGATTCATATGTGTTATCAGTACAAGAGATAAAGATCCATCTGGAGTTCTTATATGATGAAGGGCTAAAGGAAATCCGGGCTAAAGGAAGTGAGACAGTTAAGGAATATGAAAATTCCTCTTGTAAAGGTGATTTGGCAACATCATGGCATTAAGGAGGCAACTTGGGAACTTGAATAGATGATGAGAACTCAGTACCCACAATATTCAATACAAGTATAAATTTTGAGAACAAAATTCTTTTTAAAGGAGAGAGATATGTGAGGCCCTAACATATACCCTAAAAGTATTATAGCATGTCTAGGGTGTATTAAGAAGTGAACATAAAAAATTAAGTGCATTGTTGCGGTCTAAACAGAACAATATAAATTAAATTCTATCTAGGCCAATTAGAGTCAAGCGCACCTCGTCGACAAGTAATATAAATCGGTAAGAACCGGATATCATACCCAAAGGAAAATCCAACACATAAGACAATTAAATTAAAAGATGAAAAATTACTCGAATAATTAAAAATTTATTGATTTGAAAATAAAATAAATAAAAGTAAGCAAATCAAAGAAATTTGAAAAATGCAAGGTATGAATTAAAATGATTAGATTTAATCTAATGACAAAAATCGGTTAAGGTATTAGATTTCAATTGGATTGGACATTAAAAATAAAATTGTAACGGTGGATTGATTTAGGAAATACTTCACTTAAGCAAGTTGAACCCAATGTTTATAAGTGTTCCCCTCTCTTCTAATTCCGAGTCACCTACTTGGTTCATAGATAATTCGAAATAAAAGGTGTTAAATACAAGAAGCCTAAAATTAAGTTCGTTAATCTTAGGTATCCTCACACAAGATCCTAAGGTTGGTCTACACTTTAGTCTCAAGTATGTTGCTTGATTAATTTTTTCGACAAACTAAATCCCATTGGTTATGGCATTCAATCATCTAAGGTCTTCATCTAGGTGATCAAGCTAAAGTTGGACTGAATATGCATTTAATCAAGAAAAAATCAATACCACTAACATTGTCCTAATCCAATACCAATCTTAACCTTAACCGAAAAGAAAAACTTACTCACACATATTCATCAATGTACCTTAAATCATGGTCATAACATATGTTTTCATTGATTAAATCCACACAATTAAAATAAATACGGAATAAAAAACAAATTAAAAACTCCCCCTTTTCCCGTACCTGAATTTTTCTCTACTGCCGACGTCTTCTACCGCTGCTGTATTTTCTATCCTCCCTCCTAGCCATTGTAGCTGATGTGAAGAATTATGTGGGAGGTTTATGGTCCACATGCCCAGCTCTTCTTCTTCACGTAACTTCCATGCAGCTCTCTCTTTTTTTCTATCTCCAACTTTACTCACGTTTTTCTCTTTAAGCCACCAACTAACCTCCTAGCTAACGTTCTTTTTCTCTTCCAGCTGTTTGTGTCAACCATCCATCAGCTGCTTTTTGTTGTTCACGCCACCAGTTTCTTCTTGTTCCTCTCACCAACTATTCAACTCTCAAGCCACCAGCTGCTTCAATGTTTTTTTATATCAACCAAACCAGCTGCCACGTTCCTTCCTATACCCCCAGCTGCAACCTCATTTTTTTTCCTTTTTCCACTAGCTGTCTTTCTCTCCCAAGCTACAACGTTTTGGTTCCCTTGTTGCTTGCCACCTCCTGCTTAATTTTTTTAATGCCACCAACTTCTTCAACAAACTACCCCAACGTTTCCTTTGGTCTCCACCAGCTAACGTGTTTCATCTTTTTTTTTATTCTATGGAGGCTGTGCGTGAGTGTCTATCTTTTCCTCTTTTTGCCAATGAAAACGGTCTAGAAGGGGGGTTGAATAGATCTTTTAAATTTTTTGTAAAGTGCTACAAAACAGAGAATTAAAACACAAAAACAAACAAACAAATTGAAATGTAAAAGAGTAGAACACTTCTAGCCGTTGTAGAACACTCCTAGTCTTTGTATGAAGATTTCTTCCCATTTGAAATCAATTGACAAAGTCAAATTTTGTTCAGCTATAACTGATAGTCGGCTAGTCAGTGAGTGATAGTCGACTAATACATTATAGTCAACTTGTCTTCAGCAATTAGTCAATTAGCACTAACGTTTTTCATCAACTTTTAGTTCCGCTCTTCGAATAGTCGACTAATATGATGATAGTCGACTAGTCTATGTATCAAACTGACAGGTATGATTGTTAATAGTCGACTTACAGCATGATAGTCAACTTTTCCAATGCTCCAACTGACAGATCTCACAAAATCTCCAATCTTTGACTGTTGAGATGCTCATTTGAATTCTTCAAGCAATATCTTCTCATGAATTACATGACTTATCCAAATCTTAATCTTCATAAATCAACTTATCCTTATCCAATTTTCTTCTAACTGTTAACACATTACATCAACTTGTGCTAGTGTTCCATCAACTTCACCATAATCCAATTAACCTAAAAATATTACTCAACCAATTATTTAGTTTTATTATTATCAAAACAAAGACGGATTTAATTTGTCAACCTCCACTGGTCCAACAATCTCCCCCTTTTTGGTAATGACAAAACAAAGAATTGTTTAAGAAATTGAAAACAAGAAAAAATTGTTCAAGGTTTTTATGCCTTGTCTTTTTGATTAGATTGTCTCCCCCTTAATCAATAAACTCAACATAAACAATGAACTTAACATAAATAGTGAATTCAAT
>JANZXR010345337.1:0-23469 GCA_027575705.1 Erythroxylum echinodendron
TGTTACCCACGAGCCGTCGAGCTCACACCCCCTCTTCCCTTCCCATCCACAGGCGATGAGCAAGAAAACGAGTGACCCTACCGAGGACAAGGCATCACTCCCTAATTATTTTTGTTTTTGAAGCTATATTTTTGTAACAAAGCTTTAGTTGTATTTTTGGAGCAAAAGTTACTGTTCATGTAGTCTTCTTTTATTTTTGAATTTTTGAAACTTTGGTGTATTGGGCTAAGAAAATGCCCACTAAAGCTTTGTAAAAATACATTTTATGTTATTAATGAAAGACTAACCACTAAGGCGGTCATGGTTAGTCATGCAGCTCCTCGCGAACGCGAGTTGTTTGCAGTCGCGAGCACGCAGTGCGCGTCTCACAATCGCGAGACAGTCGCGAGCGCGCGCATCCAGCGTGTGTCTCACGATTGCGAGGATGCGCGCGCTTTGCGCTCGCTAGGAGGTCGCGAGCATGACTGTTTAGTGCGCCTTTCGCGGCCGCAAGACGGTGGCAGTGCGATGCGGCTTATGCCAATTTTCTGATTTTCAATTTTTCTGATTTCTTTTCTTCTTAGATTTTTTACCTCTCTCCGCTCTTTTGGCCAAAACTTTTTCTTCTGACCTCCGATTGACCTGATTTTCGAAGCTTTAGTTTTCTAAGACATGTTTCTACCTTTCCATGAGATTTATAATTTTTGATATTATTTTTAAAATTTAGGGATTAAGTCAAAGTGAAAGGAATCGGATATTTTCTAAACCAAATGAGTGTTTTGATGTTGTTAGATTGAAATTCCTTTAGGGCCTACCATTATTTCTGATCGGAGGTAAGTGAAATAAATTCGTTTTTGAGGTTTGACCTGGTGGGGAATGCCTCCCTTGTAGGATGCTCGTACAGATGTCACGTAGGACGTCGGGCACGCAACTCGCCGGGGTGGGGTTCCAGCGACTGCACTCACACATTGACTCATAATTTAAATTACAAATCTTTGCAACTTTGGGCCAACACTTTTGAATAAGCAACCGTAAGATAACAAAAGGTACTTTATAAATAAAATAAAGTGTTGATTAATTTCAAATAAGCAATAAAAGTAAATAAATATATATCTAGATTAAGTTTATCTCTTTGACCAATTACAATGAATATCCCGAAATAACTGCATACATCCTTATATGTTAAGATAAGGAGATCTTAGATCATCTCATGTAAAACAATTATTGTGATAGTTAATAGCATTCTGCTATTCACTTTATTTTTAAAAAAATGGTCTAAGATAGAAACTAAGATTAAAAAATGCCCCAATAGTAAACAATAAAGAGTAAAGTTATCACAAATTGATTGTTTTTTATATATCGAAATGGACGATTCCAACATTTAGAGTCGAAAAGAATAGTTACAAGAGGTTTTTCAAACTAGAAGAGATCTTTATCTATCAATATTTCTAACTTCGAATTTTCTTGATTCCCATATAAATAAAAGGTTTCATAAACAGGTCTATTTTGATAGTATGTCTCTTTAAAGTGAAAATGGAATTTACCATCTTTTATTTATCATTACCATCTTTTATTGATGACTATAAGATAAGGTGTATATAAGGAAAACCTATTTTTTAGATTGGTATTGATTGCCTTCTTTGCCCTCTCTATGCATTATAGAAATGCTCTCATCAAAATCTCATAAACTGGAATGAAGGATTGACATTTAGACCAAAGTTCATTAACTTTAAGTATAATTTTGGAAATCTCTATTTTAATATTAAACCTAGCATATTGAGATGTAACTTATTTATCATTTATAAATATTTGTTTCAGCTCCCTTTTTATTAGAACACACTAAATTGAGAAGAAATCAATTGTAAAACTTGTAATGGCATAATGACTCAAATTCCTACTATTATTGAAACCCTTCATCGTTAAATTCAAAATTCATACACAATATACATGAATTTAGTCATTTTTCATGCTTTTGAAACAGTTTCATCAATAATAGGAAAGTATCTAGTTCCTTATATATTTTTTTAATATTAGGTTAATGTAATGTGTAGTATATGAAATCCAATATAAAGAAATTTACCTACTTGGTAATCTTTCTATACCTATTTTGTAATCTTTTTACATCTACTTTATAAGCAGCATTATTATTAGTGATAAAATGTACAATGTTTCAAGCTCAACTTCATTCACAACTTCATCAGAGATCTCATACAGAGTACAATTCTTAGAAGACTAGATACATCAATGGACTTAAAAAACATCGTCATGTTAGTAGAATAAACAAAAACTAGTAATAGGTTTATGTCTTCTATTTGTCCAACCATTAGATATGATTAAACACCTATAAGTTTGACCAAGTCATTCTTCTTTCAATTACAGAACTTTTTATTTCACAAATTGAGTTGCTTAGAAGATTAGATAAACATGTTTATTTTATAAAGGAGCTTTATATCTTGGAATATAAGAGGTAACAACATCCACAAAAAAATAGTAATGATAAGGCTGAGCAACATTGAATGATACTTCTACATCATACCATCATCTACGCATTGTCATGCCCATCTTATAAGTTGCTTCTTTAGATTGCAAGGCATTACGAATTAGAGATTAAGCTCCAAGAGTTACTCATAAAGCAAAAACTTAGACACTTGTCATCTTTCTCTCCTCATCACATCAATTGTAGCAATCCATTCTTGCTGGTTAGAAATACCACCTTTACATTGTCAGTATCATCCTGACCACTAGAAAAGAACTTCCATTACCAATTTCATAGTTCGGTTTTTGCCTTCTAAGTTTCTCATTCTTATAATCTTTAAGCAAAGTTTTCACCTATCATCTCTCATCATGGTTAACTTTCTTATAAGGCTCCACTTCACCTTAATCAGAGCTAAATTCTTCTTTAATATGGTGATTCCCAATCTTTCAAATGTTTGTTGCAACACAAATAAGTAGTATGGTTCTTCATGCTAGGAACCAATCTAGTATGAGTCTAAGATGGATTACCAAATCTTCTTAAAGAGACTGAATTATTAAGAGTACTTGGACTCCTCATTATTTATTTGTAAAAATAAATCCTATTGAATAAGTAAAATAAACTAAACAAACATCACATGCACCTTTTCATTGTAAACCAGTAAATAAACATAATTTATTAAGTGAATAATCAATATAGAATAATAATAAGAAACTATGTTTCAAGATGAATCAATCCATTTCATTTCATTTAATTAAAAAGATATTATATAATAGCAATAAGTAAGACTAAATTTTGATTTCAATTGTTACTTGAGCATATTCATATAATCCTTGAATGTGCATTACAATTACATTTGAAAATATTAATTCTTGAATTTAGTCTTAATCTTAACTACTATAGCTTAGAATTGAATGTTAAAACTATGACAAGATCTAAGTTTTCATATTTATCTAATTTCAAAAGAAAGGAAAGTGAGGTATAAAACAATGTGAAGTGTGAATCATTATACTAAATATAAAATGGATTATAAAAATTAGAATTTTGTCAAATGCACCTTTATATTAATTTTAGTTTTAGTTATAAAGTTTTACAAACAATCCATATTATTTTCATTAATTTTATTTTTTGATTAAGTGTTCTTAATTTTTGTAGAATTTTTTTTACCTATTTAAAGGATTGTGATTTAAAAAATCTGAGTTAGTTTGTCAAAAAAAAAAAGAAGGTTAAAAGGATTAGGAGATTTTGGGTTAGGAAATCAAAGAAAAGAGAATAAGGAAAAAGTTGTAAGGAAGGATTGAAATGTAAAAGGAAAAAAATGGAAAGATCATTTAAGGAAACAAAGACTTAAAACGACATGCTTGAAGGCACAAAGGAACCTAAGTGCAGACGATGCATGTGTTCCCCTAAAATAATTGACCTTTGTCTTTTGATCATCCTTTCTCAAGTTGACCGTGGAAGGAAGAACTAAACATATGCAGGGTTCCAAGTTACCCCACTAGTTAGGATCAAATTTTCCAATGAGCCGCATCTCTTAGTCATTCATAAAAGGATGACATAGTAACAATCTAGATAACATTTGGTAGCTCAATGTTGATGGAATGTAAAACCTATCTACTTGTTTTACGCTCAAAAACTACAAGTGAACGGGTCGTGACTTATAGGGATATCGATCCCATAGGGATTGATGCTTAGACATCACTCAATTTAGAGAAGACTTTATTTAAGAAATAAAATTGTTTAATGCAATTAATCTAGAAAATTAAATTAAAATTGAAAAGACTAATGTAAAAAAATGGACAATATTGTAATTGCAGAAAAGTTTGAATTAAAGGATTAGATTGCTAGAGATTACTTTTTCCTTATTTTGTCTCCCTCATGTTTCATTGATTGAATTGTGTCTCATCGTAGATTTACGAATTTACTAATTACCCTTTCTCAAGGTGTAACTATTTGTCCCTAATTGAATTTAGGGGAATCAATTGAAAGATCTCTCAACCTACCTAATGACTCTACCGATTCAACTAGTTATTACGCTATCCTATGGATGATCAATTGTCTAATTGAGATCTCTCTTGTAATTATTCATTTGATATAATAATTACTAGTCTATAGGTTGCCAACTCTCGTTGTACAATCTTACACGATTTTCATCTCACTTACTCTCTCGATTTGTTGCAAGATAACAATTAAGAGCAACAATTATCAAAGACACTTCATTCAATTCAATAAAACCTGAGTTTTGGCAAAATAATGAAAAAGTAATCCCTAGTAAGAGATTAGCCTAACATAGTCTCTATAACACTATCAACATCTAAACAATCCATCTTTACAAAGAAAGGAAGAGATTAAAATGATAGAAAGTGAATAAGAAAACTCCTTCTCTTCTTTGCCAAAATTTGGAATTTTTGTGTTGCTGTGCTATTTTGCCCAATCTTGATGATGATCCTTGTTTTCAATCCTTCCTTGATTCCGCAAACATGTGTTTATCACCCAAGGGTGGTCTTTCTACAGGTTGGTGTTATCTCCCCTGAAGATAGAGGCTTAATTCTCTTTATATAGTCCAAAAAATTAGGTTTAATGAAGCCTCACAGATTGCCTTGGATTTCAATTCCCATGCTCGTGAGAATTGAAATGATTCCCACGAGTGTAGGAATTACAGGCAGAAAATTTCTATCTTGATTTCTTCTTACGAATGTGGGAATCGGTCCCAGGTGTGATCCTCTTGTCTTCTCTTCTATGCTCTCTTGTTTATCCTCCAACTTGCTTCCTCTCCTTTCTTAAAAAAAAATAAGCAATTCTTACCCTCAATTAGCATCCAACACATAAGAACACAATGGAAATCTAACTTAATGAAAACATACAAAATGAATCCTAAACTAGAACAATAACCAACAATTATGCTAGAAAACACATGCCAATTACCTATAAAAACATATCCTATTGCAGACCTATCAACATTCCCACACTTGAATCTTTGCTTTTCCTTAAGCAAAATAAATACAATCAATCAATTCTACCAAGTCATTTTCGTAAAGATCAAGACACCCAATCCCTCAAATTCAAGTCAACTCAAATATCAAGTTAATGCATATATCATGACTACTTTTTTTTTGGTGTATACAAGTAAACTCATAATTGGTACAACCACTCAGAGATAAGTAAAGATGCACACATGAATCTTCCTCACGGTTTTCACTCCTTTCGCTCAAGTGTTTAAGAGTTAGTGTTTCGCTCAATCTTCATATAAGAAACTACACTACCATAGGCTTGTTAATACACCAATTCTCCTCTATAATGATTACATGCATAAATAGATCAAAAGGACTTGTTTAGGATTGTGATGTGGTAAGGATTAAGGTGGGTCAAAAGAAATGAAAAAGGGTTAAGCACAAGCATAAGTAAAGTATAAAGTGGATAAAAAAAAGGGATAAGTAAACATACTCCGCGATATACCAATATAACTAATATTCTGCACTTATTGATGCTATTCACTTGCTCTTCCTTTTTCTTTTCTTTTCTCTCTTTTTTTTCATTTTTCTCTCTTTTTCTTCATACATGGAATAACTATGAGTCAACACTAGCACTATATAGAATGTAGTCTATACATAGATATGTACTCAACTTATCTTGGTACAAATTTCACACAATCCCACTAATATTGTACTTAATATTCTACTAAGTTGTGAAAGGATTGGATAATGGGGTTTAAGGTTTTTAAAATTTTGGGTGTTTTTAAGAAACAAAAGGGTAAGGCTCAATGGGGGTACCAAAGGATAATAACGGGTAGGTTGTTTAAGCTAAGGGTTAACACAAAAAGGGCCTAGATCATCTCTATTAAGCATGCGTCCAGTAGACTCAAACCGATTCAAAGCAAGTTTTGGAGGTAGTAACCTAAGGAAGCAACACTTGAAAAAGAAATGAAATGACTATAAATGAAGTCATATGTCTCAATAATCACTTTGGCTCAGTTGAAAACTCATTATGCATCTCTACACTACCTCATTGTTCATATGACAATTTATGACTAAGCTTATGCAACTAACTATGTTTCATCACTCTATATGGTTCACTTTCTAATTAAAGGGCCTAATATGAGTTTAAGCATGCATTCAATCTAATTACAACTATATGGAGGAATTTTCATGGCAATATTTATTAGAGTGATTTAAATGTGGTTCCATTTCTAACACAAACACATAAATATGCCTAAATATGTGAAAGGATTGGATAATGGGGTTTAAGGTTTTTAAAATTTTATGTGTTTTTAAGAAACGAAAGGGTAAGGCTCAATGGGGGTAGCAAAGGATAATAACGGGTAAGTTGTTTAAGCTAAGGGTTAACACAAAAAGGGCGTAGATAATCTCTATTAAGCATGCATCCAGTAGACTCAAACCGATTCAAAGCAAGTTCTAGAGGTAGTAACCTAAGCAATACTTGAAAAGGAAATGAAATGACTATAAATGAAGTCATATGCCTCATTCCTCACTTTGGCTCAGTTAAAAACTCATTATGCATCTCTACACTACCTCATTATTCATATGACAATTTATAACTAAGCTTATGTAACCAACTATGTTTCATCACTCTATATGGTTCACTTTCTAATTAAAGGGCCTAATTTGAGTTTAAGCATGCATTCAATCTAATTCCAACTATATGGCGAAATTTTCATGGCAATATTTATTAGAGTGATTTAAATGTGGTTCCATTTCTAACACAAACATATAAATATGCCTAAATATGCATCTTATTTAACAAAAATGCAAACAATGCAATTGAGCAAGTTAATGTCACCTCCCCACACTTAAGATTTCATATTTTCCTCAATGTGACAAAGCAAGAACCAAACAAAAGGGAAATGACATCAAACCATACAAAAGAAAATGAAATTAAACTGAACAAGAGAAATTAAACAATGACTGGTACGAGAACAAACAGAAGATACTGAAATCAAAGCACAATTAAGGAAGTTGAAACTAAACAAAAAATACAACATGCAAACAAATAATATGAAATCAAATACACATGAAGGAAAATGCATTCACACACATGATGTAACAAACAAAAAACTAAAAGGTTAAGGGAAAAGAAAAGATTTTTCCAATGGTGGTGGCGAAGGTGGTGGCGAAGGAGCTTCAAAGTTGTTCCTCTGACAGAAGTTGAGGAACCTTTTTTTAAAATTGCACTGCTCCTTGTGAACCTACCGCATTTGAGTGCCGAATTCATCAAGCTGAGAGGTTATTTGTTGATGATTTGTAGCTATTTGGTCGAGAATCAATTGATAACGATCATCTGTCGCTGGTTCCCCTGCTTCCGTTGTTATCGTTTCCTCCTCTGGTTCTCTAGCTGCTCTGGATGTGGAGGGTTGGCCTACATGTGCCCGCCCTGGCATCTTCCTGATCTTCACTATAGTGCACATATGAGGATTGTGAAGTTCCATGGATTGGACTTCCATAATCTCAACACGTCTCAAATAAAGTATATCAAATATGTCGTGAGGAGTAATATACAGATTCGCAATATTAACATTATAGAATGTACCTAAAACAGATGCAATATGGGCCATCCCAAAAGATGTATTATGTTTAGTAATCACACTCAGTAATGATTAAAAAATCCTAAACGGTGTGATGATTTTAAGCTTTCTATCCATACACTATAAAAAGAAGAGTACTTTAGCTAAACATTTGTTGACTTCCGTTTTGTTAAACACAGTTAAGCACATAAATTTATGTAACAACAAATGTTTAGCACTCCTGATCAGAGAGTTTGGTGCATTACATGAATCGAAATGGGTTTCACCTGTAAGAGTAGTCCAAAATGAATCCACATCAAAATCAGGATGGTCATCTAAAACTTTTGTATTTGGCAAGTTAAATAGTTCACGTATTACAGAATAATCGTGTTTAAAAACATTGCCTCTGAGCCTAAACCAAAACAAGTCCATCTTATAGTCATATCTAACTGTTGTATAGAACTCTATAGATAGAGTGGCAGAAATGGGCACATCACGCCGAACAAATCTATTGCACCATATATTTGCAGCTAATTGTTTAAGTCTGTGTCTCACTTCTATGTTCTCTAAAACTTCAAAATTAAGATACCCAGGAGTAACAAGTGCAAAATCATGGAAACGTGCACCTTCTTCTTCTGAGTAAATCGAAAATGGAGCCCGATAAGCGGCTGCTAAGTTGGGTTTTCTTTTGCCGGAAACTTGAAGTCGGAGCCCATCAACTAGTTGTCTAACCTTCCTTCTCTTTGGTAGAGTCATTGCTAGAACAAAATCAGCACAAACAGAAGAGAGATAGTGTGACATTCGTAGTTTAGAGGGAGAAAATCAAATCCCACCTAAATCTTGGTATTTTTGAGTAATTGATGTATGAAAAGAGTGAAGAAATGTAAGATGAATAAAAAAGAATGATAAACATACCAAGAATCTAGATGAAAAATGAAGAGTTTTTGAGAGGAAGAAGAGAGAAATTCATGGGTTAGAGAGAGAGAGTGCAAAAAATTTAAAAAGATAAAGAGAGAAAGAAAGGGGGGATTTTGAACCCCCTTTCGGATGGAGTTCCCACGGGCGTGGGAATCTACATGATTCCCAAGCGTGTGGGATTCTTCTCTAGAAATTTTCTGGAGAGGATTCCCAGATCCGTGGGAATCCACCCAATTCCCATGGGCGTGGGTTTACTCTCTAGAAACTTTCTGGAGTGGATTCCCACGTCCGTGGGAATCACCCCAATTCCCTCGAACGTGGGAATTGATGTTACTTAAGATTCTAATCCTTCTTTTAAGTGTAATTTCATTCTCCATGATTCCAACACCTACAAAAACATTGAGATCATATCATTCATAAGAAATTTTAAAGCAGAACAACCAAAATCAAACAAAAATCAGCATAGACATCTATCAAAACCAATTCAACCATGAACATAACTCGAGAATTCAAACAAACAAATAAGTGAACAAAACAATCAAAAGATAATTGATGTCTATGGGTTGCCTCCCATGCAGCACTTCTGTTATTATATCTCTTTCTTGCTTATGGTGGATCAAATGGCGGACTAATAACGGTGCACAAAATGATCTCAAACTTTGTACCAGGGCTACCTTATTATGGACTCCACCTTTATTTTTGTTTTCCTTTCTTCTCCTCCTTCTATGTGTTCATTTCTTTCTGAATTCATTTATGGTGTCCTCAATATTTTCCCATCATCCTTGAGATTTATGTTCCTCGATGTTCGTCGAGGGTAAAGTGGAACCATACTTCTTCTTTTCCACCTCGAATGTTAACTGCTCTTCCCCTACTCTCAGTATTAACTCACCCCCATTAACATCAATAATTGCATGGGTGATAGCTAGGAACGGTCGCCCGAGAACTATTGGGGTTTACTCATCTTCACTAATATCCAATATGTAAAAGTCCACCGAAAAAACAAAGTTATCAATGTGTAACTTCACATTCCTAATGATCCCCTTTAGTAAATGCACCGTCTTGTCAGCTGTCTTTACTAATGTCTTAGTTGGTACTAGCTCTTCTAGACCCAACTTTTGACTAAATAAATACGGCATCAAATTGATACCTGCTCCCAGATCCATGAACGCATGCTCTATCTTAACTTCATTTATACTACATGGAATGAAAAAATCTCCTGGGTCTTCTTTCTTCTGTTCTAAATGCGGATTTTCTCTTGATAAGTGATTGATAACCTCTTCATTTAATGCATCCTTTAATAGAAACATAGTTTGGAGTTGATTTGTTATATCTGTTATTTTCATTAACTCCTCTTCCTTATAATCTTGAGTTACTTCACTTAAAGACGATTTCCAATGAGCAAAGATTTTATGCGAAAGTCCAAGCTGAAATTCCTTATTCAGTTCACTTACTGGTCCCCTCGGAAGGACTTCCAATTCTGTTTGTTCTTCTTGCTTATTTCCATCTTTCTCCCTATGATTGATTTCTTTGTTCTCTATTCGAGTAATGGACATAATTCTCTCCTTTGGGTTTGCCTTAGTGTTGCTTAGTAGAATACCTGCATTTAGTGAAGATAATGCATTTGTGAATTGTCCTACCTTTACTTCTAGGTTGTGGATGGATGATGCATGATTCTTTAAGATTTGATCAAACTTTGCTTCCATTCTCTTCTGATTGTCCTCTTGGCTTGCATACATCCTTTTATGATTCTCTTCTTGTGCTACCAGTTTGGCTCCTAAAACCTCCATCATCTTGTCCATTTTACTTTCCAATAATCCAATTCGATCTTGCTAGAATCCTGGCGGTCTTTGTGGTCTTTGCTAGCCACCTGCATTATTATTAACTTAAGAAAAATTCGGGTGGTTTTTCCAACCCGGATTATATGTGTTTGATTATGGGTTATTACCTCGCTGTGGTTGGCTTAGATAACTTACCTGTTCATTCCCACTAGTTCCCAATAAGAAACAATCTGCTGAGCTATGGTTGTTCTCCCTACACAGCTCACATTGTGCTTGCAATGCCTTAGCTACTGAGGTGGACGTCCCTTGCATATTGTTTAGCTGCTTCGTCAAGGACGTAATTTGATCCTGCAAGGAAGTAACCAAGTCAATAAGTATCATACCTTTTTGTTCCTTCTATCCTTGTCTACTCCTCTCACTCGACCACATGCAGCTATTACTTGCCAATTCCTCGAACAAATCATGTGTTGCTTCTACCGTCTTCCTCATTAATGAACCTCTAGCTGCTGCATCAATTATGCTCCTTTTTCTTGGATTCACTCAATTGTAAAATGTTTGAAGCAGGAATTCCTTTGTGAGGTTATGATGAGGACACCTCCTTTGAAGTTCTTTAAATCGCTCCCAAGCTTTGTAGAGAGATTCTCCGTTGCTTTGCTGGAACTTTGTTATTTCCTTTATCATCCTTGTCGTCTTTGTTAAAGTAAAATATTTTGCGAGGAATGTTTGGGCAAGCTGCTCCCAAGTTGTAATCTGGCCTGGATTCAGAGAATTGTACCATGCTTTAGCCCGATCCTTTAATATGAATGAAAATAATCGCAACTTCACTGCATTCTTAGACATTCTGTTGAATCTGAATATGTCACATATCTCTAAAAAATTTTCAATATGGAAATTCAGATCCTTGTTGGATAACCCATAGAACTGCACACTGCTTTGAAGAATGTTGAGTAGTGCTAGATTTATCTCAAAGTTATTTGCTTGGACTACCGGCCTCGCCACTCCTTGAGGATAAACCCTGGCCTAATAAAATCCATGAGTGTTCTTTCTGGTCCTCCTTGCTCTTCTTCTTCAGCCATATCTTGATTTGAGAAATTTAAATGCTTTACCCTTCTTATTTCTCTTTCGTGCTTCTTAATGTCAGGGACTTCGTCTTCAACAACTTCTTTCTTCCTCCGTGTGCTCCTTGTGTTCATGCACCTGCAAGTCCACAAGGTAACCTATCAAAACTCTTAAATCAAAGTATTCTAAATTAAATAAGATGCTAAACAATCAATCCCCAACAACAGTGCCAAAAACTTGTTGATGGATTGTAAAACCTATCTACTTGTTTTACGCTCAAAAATCGCAAGTGAACGGGTCACAGGAATTGATGCCCAGACACCACTCAATTTAGAAAAGATTTTGTTTAAGAAATAAAATTGTTTAATGCAATTAATCTAGAAAATTAATTTAAAATTGAAAAGAATAATGTAAAACAATGGACAATACTGTAATTGCAGAAAGTTTGAATTCAAGGATCGGAATGCTAAAGATTACTTTTTCCTTATTTTGTCTCTCTCATGTTTTATTGATTGAATTGTGTCTCATCCTAAATTTCCAAATGTACTAATTACCCTCTCTCAAGCTGTAACTATTTATCCCTAATTGAATTTACGGGAATCAATTGAAAGATCTTGCAACCTAGCTAATGATTCTATCGATTCAACTAGTTATTACACTATCCTATGGATGATCAATTGTCTAATTGAGATCTCTCTTCTAATTATTCAATCGACATAATAATTGCTAGTCTATAGGTTAACAACTCTCATTGTACAATCCTACATAATTTTCATCTCGCTCACTCTCTCGATTTGTTGCAAGATAACAATTAAGAACAACAATTATCAAAGACACTTCATTTAATTCAATAAAACATGAGTTTTGATAAAATATTGAAAAAGCAATCCCTAATAAGAAATTAGCCTAACATAGTCTCCATAACACTATCAACATCCAAATAATCCATCATTACAAAGAAAGGAAGAGATTAAAATGATAGAAAGTGAATACGAAAACTCCTTCTCTTTTTTTGCCAAAATTTGGAATTTTGGTGTTGCTTTGCTATTTTGCGTAATCTTGATGATAATACTTGTTTTCAATCCTTCCTTGATGCTCCAAACATATGTTCTTTACTTAAGGATGGTCTTTCTATAGGTTGGGTTCGTCTCCCCTGAAGATAGAGGCTTAATTCTCTTTATATAGTCCAAAAAGTTAGGTTTAATGAAGCCTCGCAGATTGCCTCAAATTTCAATTCCTACGCTCTTGGGAAGCAGAAACTTTCTATCTTGATTTCCCACATCCATGGGAATTGGTCCTAGGTGTGATCCTCTTGTCTTCTCTTGTATGCTCTCTTGTTCATCCTCCAACTTGCTTCCTCTCCTTTCCTACACAAAAATAAGCAATTCTTACCCTCAATTAGCATCCAACACACAAGAACACAATGGAAATCAAACTTAATGAAAACATACAAATTGAATCCTAAACTACCAACAGTTATGCTAGAAAACACTTGCTAATTACCTATAAAAACATATCCTAATGCACACCTATCACTCAATATATAGCCTTTGGAGGGAAACTACAGGATTTTCTATGATAGAAGCTTAGATGTTGTCCTAGTGTCTCAAAGACATCTAGCTTGGATAGAAAACTTGCCTTAGTTGAAGGTACTAATATAGTAATATCTGAAGGTTTAAGGGAAAAATGGAACATTTTGAAATTTATGCTTGATACGTTTTTAATTATTGATACATTTAATCATTTACACTTAGTGATTAATGATATAAAAATACTTAAGATACTCACTTTAATTCACATATGATTTTAGGTACAATTTGGTAACAAAGAAATTAAAGTGAGTCAAAAGCACTACATTTGAGTCATTTTTTGAAGATTAATTTTCACTTATCTTCATGGAGCAAGAAGAAGAACACGAACAGACAAGAAGAAAAAATTTGAAGTACAAAGAAGTAGAATTAAAATTTCTTGTTAGAAAAATGAAGAAATAACAATTGAGCAATACGTAGCGTGTGGGTAGATGGAAGAGACTGAAAATAACACAGTAGTAGGTGGAGTAAAATGACACAGCAATAGACTAGAATGTTTGTATTTAACGCAGACATTTGTGTTAAATATATGCGTTATGCATTTAACACATGGTTTTACTTAAAATGCATAGTCATGCTTAGGTTGAAGGAAGAGGTGAACAAGAGCAGTGGACCATGTTAATAATTTTTCAAATCAGCAAGTAGTAGCATGGCTAGAAAATTGAAGAGAGCTGCGAGAGAGGAATGAAGCGTGAATACTAAGGTGGTTAATCATCTTTATTTGTCAAATTAGTGAATAGGGAAGTTAGTGAGAGATAGAGAAGCTTGGGCAGTGAAAGGGGCTACAAAGGGTCTTCAACTATGGTATTTTTGTGGGGCTTGAAGCTTTTTCTTAGGAAACCCATGGAAGGCTAGGATCCCGACGCTAGTTTAGAGGTGACTTCGACACTGATGACTAGGGTTAATTATTGTTTATTGTTTTGTTGCTTCTTTCTCTCATTAGAAATTAATTATATTATTTTGTATGGATTGATTGGGTATTTGAATGATGATGATCTTCATGCTCTATTGAATTGTTTATTATGAAAAACAGTTGCTAAAATCGAATGTAATATGTAATCGTTGTATTCCCGATTCATTTGTAACAATTAATGGCTCCAAATCATTAGAGATAATATAACGTATGTTAAATAATCCAAGCTTGTGTGATTATTACCTAGATTGGTATGTTTTTTTGATTCGTAAGGTGGTTGTCTAGATAAATTTAGAGAGCTTATTTTAGGTTTCCCAATAGCTAGGGTTAATTAACAAGCACTTCGTGATTAATTAGGATCTAAGGCAAAATTAGGATTAACAGAGCTCATTGTTGATCTATGATCGATGATTGCTAAGAGAGAAAAAAATATGCTTAATTAGGGTGTAGACTGAGATTGAACCAAAGAATCAGATCTCTACCAAATTCCCCACTTTTATCATTTTTTGTATGTTTTTTTAATTTGTTTCCATTAGGTTCATTTTATTTTATTTTCTTATTAAACCCAAAACCCCCCATTACCTAAACATCAATTAATTTCATTTCATAAGCTGATTGAACACTCCATGTGGGATCGACCTAAACTTACGACTACTACAGTAGTAGTCTAGTTATTTTATTTTGACTAGCATTATGATGCGCTTATCAATTTTGGCGCCATAGTCGAGGAACACAATGTTTAGTTTTTGTTATTGATTTTAATTGGTGTATTGTATCTATTTGTTCGTAATTGATTTCTTTTCATTTGTTTCATATTCTTTTCATTTTTTATTTCATTTTAAAAAAATTTACAAATTAAATTTGACATGGATGGGAGTAATTTTTTCTTTAATTCATATTCTTAATCCTATAACAATGTTTGGATTGATTAACCTAACTTTTGTTACGGATGGGATAATCAGTCAAATTACTTCTATGATAGTTTACAAGAAGCACAACAATTTCTATACATACCAGAAGCTTCCTATCGAGACTCAGGTACATCCTTGGAAGAATTGGTTAATGTATATGTTGCTAACACTTTGCAATTCCAGTAGGAAACAAGTTTTAGAATCCATAACTTGAGAAGCAAGGTGGATCAATTGATGGAAGCTATCAACCACTTAGCATCACAAAGTAAAGAGATGCAACCATATCAACCTGAGGAGTTCTCGATAGATATTAGCGCATAAACCTTATAGAGTGAAGAGGAGCTTGAGAATCTTGAGTGTAGTACTTAAATAATCACTTGTGTCGAAGAACTTGAGTAGGAGCTTGAGGGAGAAAAACTATATCATTTAGCTTGGAGATAAGTATTGAGTTCATGATTATTTTCAAGACTAATCCTTCACCTTTACCTAACAGCCTGGAAAAATTAAATGAAGAAGAAAAAGGTGAATAGTCATTCGAATTATTTCAAGAAAGTGAGGACTCAATAGAGATAAATAATCTAAATATAGGGAGGATATTGGAGGTGAACGATTATCAACCAAGGTCATATTCAGAAAAACCTCACATGGAGGATGCCACCAGAAGATCACAATTTTGTCACGTGAGGAAATTGCGTTCTTCTGGTTGCACATGCGATTCCTCCACGTGCCACAAGAAGATTATAATTTTGTCATTTGAGGAAAGTATGGAGTTGAGCCAACAACCCTAAACCAAGGCACTTCTTGGGAGGTAACCCAAGGGAAGTAAATTTCTTTTCTTTACATTTTCACATTTCTTTTTATATGCATGTGTGATCTTTGTTGGTTTGTTTCTTGCTTGTTTTAAGTTTTCAATCAAAATGGGAGAAAGAATAAAACAGACAAAACAAACATTTTCTCTTTTCTGTTGATTCTCGGATTGTATAGTCATTATTAGAGAATGAATTGACTAGAAAATTTTGTAGTAACTTTAGCATGTATTTTTAATCTTATGATTGGTTGATGTGCATTATTTTTAGAAGAATAATGTCTAGTGGTAGACAAAGCCGGTGAGATTTTGAGCCTTATTAGATTGAAACATCCATATTAGTCTCATTGTCTTTTGATAATATGTGACCTTCATGACATGTACATCCCGATTTTGAGTTGAATTTCTATTCGAAACCACATTTTTATCACATATGTTAACATGGATATGATTAGGCATTCTTTGATTTTTTGAACTACATTAGCCAAATAACCTATCCATTACATATTTTTACTTTTTGATAAGCCCACTTTGATCTTTATTAGCCTTTCTTTTTATATCAACCATATTACATGCTTTATACTTAACCAAATGTCCTACCCAAGCCATAAAGCTAGTTCAAAAATTTGTGATCGTTGAGTTTGTGAATGTACAAAATTCTAAGTGTGGGGGTGTACATATGTGATGGTTGGTTAATGCTGGGATGTTTTGTTATGTCTTATTGTTGAAATTCCCATGTTAAATAAAGAAAAGAAAAGAAAGGAAAAGAAGGAAAGAAAAGAGAAAAGCACAAGAAAAGAAAAGAAAAGAAAATGAAAAAGAAAGAAAGAATGAAAAAGAAAAACAATGAATTTTTTTTTTGCTTAAATAAATTTATCAAGGAGGAAGTGCATATGAGTTTCTTAAGTTATTCATGACTAATGCATTTTCCTAGAGTTGTAATAAATGTGATATTTGAGTATATTGAATATGAGGTAGATGTTGACTTAGAAAGTTAACTCTTTTATTTTTTCAATGTATTGTCATCAATTATATGAGTGATTCCTTTGGATTGGTATATGCTTCATATGGTTTGAGTGAGAGCTGAATTGGGTGGTGAAATATGAATGTTGCATTCATTATAGCTGACAGTACCCAATTTTTGATGAGTGTTAACTTATGCACTTGATGTTACATTGAGTGTTGCTTTGTTTCACTATCTTTAATGGATTTGATGTTACTTGACCCAAACACACCTCACCTTACCTTTACCCACATTACAACCTTGAAAAGTCCTTTGATCCTTGATTTTCCATGTGAATTTTAGTAATGAAAAAATGAAATGATATGCAAAGTTGTGGAAAGTTATGATCATGAATGGTGTTGAGTGTACCTATAGATATATTTTACTTAAACACATTTTCCGAGTCTACCATTAGATTGTTTAGTTCTTAAAGGTATCGAATGTTGACTAATCATAAGTAAAATCTTGGAATGTTGAGTTCTTGCTATGGTTTTGTAAAGTCATTCAACTTTGTTTATGATTATGTATTCTTAGAACATATGAGAAATGAGTCAGTGTTTTTGGGTTTCTGAGCTTAAATTTGATATTTTGCCTAATGACGGCCAAAAGATGAATGTGGGGAAAATTGATATGTGTTTAATTATTGAAACATTTAATCATTTATAGTTAGCAATTAAAGATAGAAAAATGCTTAAGATACTCACTTTAATTCATATATAGGTACAATTTGGAAGCAAAGAAATTAACATGAGTCGAAAGAACTACATTTGTGCCGTTTTCTGAAGATGAATTTTCACTTGTCTTTATGGAGCAAGTAGAAGAAAATTTAAAGACAAGAAGAAAAAATTCGATATACAAAGAATAATAATTAAAAATGCTTACTAGAAAAATGAAGAAATAACAATTGAGCAATACAACAGCGTGTGGCAGATGGAAGAGACCAAAAACAACGCAGCAATAGGTGGATAAAATGACACAGCAGCAGACTGGAATGTTTAAGTTTAACGCAGGCGTTGTGCGTTAAACGCAGACAACATTTGCATTCAATGCAAGTGTTGTGCGTTTAATGCATGGTTTTACTTAAAACGCATAGTTTCATACTTAGGTTAAAGGAAGAGGTGAGCAGGAGCAGTGGACCATGTTATTAATTTATCAAAACAACAAATAGTAGCATGGCTGGAAAACAGAAGAGAACTATGGGAGAGGAAAGAAGCGTGAATAATAGGGTTTTTCATCATCTTTATTTGTCAAATCAGTGAGTAGGGAAGCTATTGAGGGATAGAGAAGCTTGAGGTAGTGAAAGGAGCTAAAAATGGTCTCCGGCTAAGTATTTTTGTAGGGGTTGAAGCTTTTCCTTGGGAGACCTATGGAAGGCTGAGATCCCAACACTGGTTCGGAGGTGACATCGATGCCGACGACCTAAGTTAAAGTATTTTTTTTATTATTTTGTTGTTTCTTTCTCTCATTAGAAATTGATTATATTATCTTGTATGGATTGATTGGATATTTGAATGATGATGATTTTAATGCTTTATTGAATCGTTTTTCATGAAAACCTATTACTAGATTTGAATACAATATGTAATAGTTGTATTCTCAATTCATGTGTAGCAACTAATGGTTCCAAATCATTAGATATAACATAAAATAGGTTAAATAATCCGAGCTTGTGTTATTATTACCGAAATTGGACTGTTTTTTGATTCGTAAAGTAGTTGTCTGGATAAACTTAGAGACCTTATTCTAGGTTTCCTGATAGCTAGGGTCAATTAACGAGCGCTTTGTGATTAATTAGGATCTAAGGAAAAATCAGGATTAATAGAGGTTATTGTTAATCTATGACTGATAATTGCTAAGAGAGAAAAAAGAACAACAAATCAATGAATTATGCTTAATTAGGGTGTACGTTGAGATTGAACCAAAGAACTAGATCTCTATTGTATTCTCTACTTTTATCATTTTTTGCATGTTTTCTTTAATTTGTTTTCATTAGGTTGATTTTATTTTATTTTCTTATTAAATCCAAAACCCCCATTACCTAAACATCAATTAATTTCATTTCATAAGCTAATTGAACATTCCCTGTGGGATCGACCTAGACTCACCACTGCTAAAGTAGTAGTCTAGTTATTTTATTTTGACTAGCATTACAACTCACCTGTCAATGCTATAGCTCAACTTTTCTCTTACTATCTTATTAAAGGGTGAATGCTCCTTAAGCTAGCATTGTAGCTTATGGTAGTTTACATTTTGTAAAGTCATATTGATACTACTTCTGAGCTTTATGCCTTGTACATTTTTATCTTTCCTTGGAAATATCATTCTTTAATTTCGAAAAGAGAGAAAAGAAGAAAAATATTGACTCAAATGTCAAAACACACAAATTAGGAACTTAAAATGATGATTGAAAGCACAAAGAATCTAATAAACAAAAAATAGTAGGAGAGAAGTAGGCATTGCAAAAAAGAAAACTTAGTTTTAAGTTAAGTAAGCTTTTTTCTATAAAAAATTCAGAGTTTGAACTATAGCTTTGTCTTTAGATTTGGGCTCTACAACTCAATCTGGCCTAAAATCCAAAGCTTTTTATAATACAAAATGTTTTCATTTTATTTATGAAAGTAAAAAAGATAGAGTAGCGAACCCATCTTGTTCTTGATATTCTTATCTCGTACTCTTTTTTCAGTTTTTCTCTCCCTTTTTATTCTTGGTCTTTTCCCGCCTCTGCAATTGCATGATCTCTTTTACTTGCTAAGATCCTAAAGTTTTACCTTTTCCCTTTCTTTATCTCTTAATGATAAAGTTTGCCTTTCCTTTTTCAACTTTACTTTTCATCATTTTTGCATTTCTCTAAAAATTTCTTGTGTTTTCCTAAAGATTATATGCATATCGAAGTTATCTTATTTTTTCTTGCTTTGAATTTTATGGTTTGATAGAGCTTAGCTATTAGAGTTTTGTGGGATGTTAGAGCCTGGATGCTTTCTCTTTTCTCTTCATTCTACTTGTACAACTTTTGATCTTCAAAATACATGGTATGGATTTTTTATGCCATGGAGTTTTTTAGCTAGTTCTTATTCTTAAGAACTTTGAAAAAACTTGAACTTTAGATTTCTTTTCATAGCTAATATATCTTTTAATATTACGTGAGATGACTTTTTTTATCTTGTAGTGACTTTCTATTTAAATAAGCCTTTCATTTAAATTTTCAAGAATTTTGTATTAGGAGATTTTTCTAGTCATCCTATAGGTTTAATAAAGTTTTAGCCCAATAAAGTCAATTAGGCTCAAGTTCAAGTTTGAAATAAACTATTTAGACCCAATAGAACTTTAGAATTCAATCGTATGATTCAAGCTTCATTGAGGTTTAAGCTAGTGAGAAGCAATAGGTAACAACAACAACAATAACATCCTAGTAGAAATCTTTCTGAACGTAAAGTCTGGGGAGGTCCAGAAGTGCATAACCTTACCCCTAACTAGTGAAGAGGTTGTTTCCGATAGACACACATAATATATAAACACACATATATACAAACTAGATAAATAAATAACTAATATAAAAATATAAAATAAAAATAAAAAAAAGATACATATTAAACAATAAAATAGTAATAATTAAAATTAAAATTTAAATTACCTATAAAAGATAATAAAATAAATTAAAAATAAATAAATACATACAAAGAGAAATATAAAATAAGTAATAAACAAATAATACAATAAATATAGAACAAGGTAATGAATAAAACTAAAAGATAAATAAAGTAAACAAATACATAAATAAGAAAAAAGACAAATAAATAGATAAAACAAACAAGCCATTACAAGAAAATGTTTAGGTTAGGTAAGGAAATGTTTAGGCTAAATAACTAAGAGCAAAGTACTATAAATTAAAATTTTAGGCTAAATATAAGATATAATAGTAAAAAGAAAATATTTAAAAGACCTACAAGAAAGAGAACGACCTCTCTATGTAAGAAGCAATGAGTAAAAGCTTGAAATAACAGGAAAGGGAGGTAACCCAATGTATAAGGTAAAAAAAATTATGAGCAACAACATAAAATGCGACCTAGTAAATGAGTAATTCAATTGGAATCAAACTTTTATTTCACTACCCAAGAAAAAGATGAGAAATGATGTCATGTGAGAAAAAATAAGAAAAAAATGACAAAGTTAGAAAATTTGAAGGACTAAATCAAGATAGAATGAAGACTAAATCAAGAAACAATCAATAAAAAGTGGTACCTGGGTAATGAATCCCTTTAGGACTTCTAATGCAAATAAGACTTCATTTATCAATTTAACATAAAGGTCATTGAACCCTGAAAATTCCTTAATTATATTAATATATTTTATAAATTTTTTAACATCTAATCCTAGTCTGATTAATAGAAATCTTTTTCGAATTAAAATCTCTAGAATTGCATTAATTGATTTATGAATTCCTCTATTAGGTTTGACGTTAATCTAAAAGATTTATGTTAAATTATCTCTAGGATTGCATACAGCTCTTTTCAGTTATGCTAGATATTATATACAAAAGATTTCTTAATCTTAAATACATGAAAACAAATATGAATCAATATAATGGCACATATTAGGTTAAAAACAATAAATATAATATAATAAATCTTAATGAAATTGAGGATTAAATTAAATTAAAAAGAAATCACTACAAAATTCATCAAAATAGAATGAAATCCCTTTTATCTTCATAAAATCCATTTTAGATTAATGAAAATCTACTCTAGATACATTTCCTTGTTTGTCCTTCATTCTCTCCAACACTTTAGGTTGTCTTTTCATGCCTCTCCAACTTCTCTTCTTCTTTTTACTTTATTTTTTCTTTTATATTTCAAAAATTAAGTTTAAGATAGAAAAATGACAAGTACATAACCTGGCAAGTACACAACCATACACCAGGTTGTGTACTTAAAAAAATGCTATACTCGACTTTGGAGCAAACATATGTATACAATATGGTCATGTGCCTCTTAAACACAGGTGTGTAACATAGCATAATCAATTAACACACCTCAAAATCTTCAAACACAACCATATAAACTAGAAATTTAGAAATAATAAACAATACAGGCAAGTACATGGCTATATATAACGCCATATTCTTTTCTTATAATTTCATAACTTAGCTGAAAACAACCCCAGATCACTCAAAAATTATTTGAATTCATTCCTTTTTCTCCAAATAATTGAATTATGACTTGAAAATGAACTATGAAAGAATTAAGTACCAAAATCCACAAAAACACTCAAATAAATAAGCAAAATGCACTAAATATAAACAATTAAGCACTTACCAAACTTCCCCGCACTTAAGCATTTGCTTATCCTCAAGAAAATCAATTTCATAACTTTAAAATTAATACATTAATAATAACAATCAAGATTCATAAAAGCACTAAATACATTAATAATAACAATCAAGATTCTCCATTTTTTGTTCAATTGAAAAGTTTATTGAATTGTTAAACACTTAGCTACTTACATTAAATTATAAATCAATCCAATCACTCCATAATTATTTAAATTTTATCTCAATTCCCACCATTCCATTTAATGTACAAAGTGAACATACATAACAAAAAACATGTAAAACCTTTAAACATTTTCATACACTTTAAACAAATAGACAACATAAGAACATTTAAAAGTTTGTTTGAATAGTCTCTTAGCCTTTTGATGTGAGAGTAAACATCTTGTCATGAATACCCCTGGTTACTCAACTAGGTCACTTTCTCAAATGGCTACTAGCGCTGCTCTTTGACTTTGAAGTTTTTATTTGTATAAGGCCAACAGGGTTAAATTATTAACACTTGTTGATTCATATACTCCCTTTTTACTTTCTTTTTATTTTTTATTTTTGTGTAGTGTAATTAAAATGCTAAGAAAGAATTCACATTTTACTCAATGCATCTACGAATTGTATGAGAATTATCATAGTGTAAATCAAGTATCCATTCTCAAAATTAATGAACTAAATTGAAATAAACTTGATAATTAAAACTTATGATTATTCTCTTAAACAAATTAAATCATAAACACAACCAAATTCATAATGAATCATCTTGTTTAACATCCTTTTAGAAAAGTTTCCTGAATTATTTATCATTAAGCTAACTATTACAAAATTGACAAACTTGACTACTAAGTCCCTCCCCCATATTAGAGTCATACATTGACCTTAATGTATAAAGCATGTAAGAACAATAGAAAATATGAAAAAAATGAGATAAGGTGAGGATAATTGGCACTCCCCTAATGGTAAAAATATTTCAATTTTATGCAAACTCATCCAGAGAGGATACATTTTATTGAAAGGATCTTCCAACTTTCAAACTATCAAACAAGATTACTGTAACACCCCATTACCCTAGGGTACGTATCGGGACGCCCGTAGGTCATTCCGACATATATCCTAAGATAAGGGAGTACTACGTGCAATCACTACAGAACTCCACATGGAATCACATACATTTAAATAATAAAACCAGTAACTGTAAATTACAAG
>JANZXR010345347.1:0-17173 GCA_027575705.1 Erythroxylum echinodendron
AAAGCATGAAATTTATCCTAGACCAATCATACCCATGCTTTTCCCTAACCATTTGAACCCAAAATCTATCAAAAATCTGAAAAATTGAGACAAGATCTTACCTTGAACTGCACGTTAGTTGGCAATATGTTTAGTAGTGATGGTTTAATCTCAAACGTATTCACTTACACCAATGGTTGTGTAATCCCTTGACGATGGGCATTGAGCTGTGGCCTCATGATGTCCATAAGGGTCCGTCACTCTCTATGATGTATTTGCTCCACCATCATTCTTTCCATCTCTTTGTAGTATTAAACTTTTTAGATTCCCAACTGTTGTCTGGTTATGTCCGAGTTAATGTGTCGTCTATTTTATGCCCAGCTTCTAGCTTTTTTTTTTTTACAAAAGATAGTGAAAAAGCCTTATACTAGAAGAATTAAACTAATCCACGCCTCTCTGGAAATAATGCCAAAAAACATGATTAAGGTTTAGTTGTGTGTAAGTTTTAATTATTAATTCGCGATAATCCACAAGCGAATGGTTCATTAGTGTAATACCAATGGTATTGATCCTACTAGGAGGGAACTAATCTAATCCTAAAATCTAAAGCTAGAAATAAATAACAGAAATTTAAGATGCAACAAAACTAATACAAGAATTTAATTCAATTAATCAAATTAAAAATCAAACATGAAAATACTAATTACTAAGCATTTTGCAACACACCTAAGAATCAACCGAAAGAAATTAATAATTGAGAGAAAGGAAAATTTACCTATCCTTAATGTTATCATAACTGATTATGAATTATTGGATTGTTGGTTCTAAACTATCCCAGTGTTAATTACTCTCTTTTGAGTTATAACCCCTAAATCATAAACCCTAATCAGATTATGGAGGTTGTAATCTCTCAATTCACAATCTATTCAAAATCCTAATTTGTTTTGAAGTTCTCTAAGAAACTATCAAAAACCTATCCAAGATCTCTCTTAGCACAAATTGTTGATCTGATTCAATTCTGGTTTCTATCAAATCACCTACTCTCATTAGTCCAATTTAATCGTTTTTCATTTGATTCACCCTCTTAATTTATTATTGAATTAAGCAATCACAGAATAAAACCACAACAATATCCAATAAACACATAAGCAATAAGATTCTTATTAATTTAAGAATAAAATTCCAAATGTGAGTTTAGAACATCCTTAACATTCTAGATCCTATCATTAATTGTTCAAAATAATAAAACTAAAAGAAACAAGAAATATAATCTAAAATGGATGACAAGAGGCAGCAACATCAGGAAATCTCTTGATCCGGGAAGTACGTCTAGTCAGTTTCTTCTCCTCTTCTCTCTTCCTTCTTCTCTTCCTTTATCTCTCGATGATACAAAAAGATCTTTCTTTACCTTTTTCTTTTCTTTTTATATCCTCTTGTGTTTTGGGTAATCCTAAGGTTTTTCTGGGGTTTGAAAGGTCCAAAAAATACCTCGAAACTTGACGTTCTTGAGTGTCTGTGCATCTACCGATGTAGGCCACCATCATAAGCCATTCCATAGGCTTATGTCATGATCGTGGCTTGACATGCCACGATCGTGGCCTATTGTTTCCACTTGATTGTCTATAAAACTCCTCCGTTCTTTGATGTTGACCTTCAAACACTAGCAAACACATCAAGGTATCTCAAAAATATAATATTTAAGCTCAAAGAATTTTATTAACCTATAAAACACTTAAAATATAAATAATTAACAAACTAACACAATTCTAACCTAAACACATACTAAATGATTGAACAAATGGCTAAACACATATCAAACTATGTCTTAAAACACATATCAGTGGTGAATCCTTTATTGGCTACCTAATTACTTTCGAATACCTTAAGCTGTACCCAATCACTTCCTTATGAGAAACCTATGAGAAGCAGTAAGGAATGGAGTCAAAGTACAAGATCAGTATCTAAGATATCCGTGAGCACCTCAAGTCTAAGGATATTTGCACCATTGCTATGATGAACTATCATTGACACTAGAATAGATGATCTATATGTTTTCTCATGGCATGTCATCCAATTTACTTACTACTCCTAGTAAGCATCCCTCTGTTAACTCTACACAACTGATGCTTATAGCTTCTGAGATCCACTGCTTGGTCTAATTAAAGAGTATAACATGTGCTAGTCTGTGCGAATTAATAATGTCTTATCTCATTTGTAACACCTACATATCCCTTAGAAGGATAAGCAAATGCCACCTAAAACATAACTAAAACATGCTAAAATATTGCAACAATTGAAAGAAAATAAGGCAACATACTTCACATTATATAAGTTATGTTTTATATAGAACATAATGTACACAGTGTCCTTATCATATACATGCTTTAAATCCAAATCCATCATGTATTAAAGTTATTATAAACATTTACACAAAATACAAAATGTCTCATATTTTTAGATACAACTTCTTCCAAGCATATCAAGTCCCTCATTGGCCACTGTGGTTGCCCTAGCCTTAAGTTTTCTTATCAGAACCTACACGGAGGCAAAACCATCATGCTAAGCATATAGCTTAATAGGGAATAACTAAACAAGATATAAAATGGAGACTACTTCTGACAGTTGTCCAGCATTCATATGTTCATAATTAAATCATATCATAAGCAGTCTTTAGTTATTCGTATTCAAGAGCAACACAAACATTACGTGTCTCAGAATAGTTTATGATTCACCAATATAGAACAAAACATATAAATATCAGAACAGAGTGTCATTGTTTCAGAACATAATGCACGTCTCAAAATAGAACATAGTTTTACCAGGACAGATCAGAACTTATATCAAAACATAATTCATCTTGTATCAAACCAAAATTTATCTTATTTCAGATCAAAACTTATTTATAGCATGATCGATCATGTATCAGAATACAAACCAGGTTAGCCTGCTAATCCTTTTTACAAAAGTGGGTAATGGGACTAGAATAGAAGATACTTATGATTGGTATCACAGAACAGGAGAGACTTATGTCCCGGTAACAGAAAACACCAAAGTGTCAATATCAGGAGACACCAGAGTGTCAACATCAGGAGACACGAAGGTGTCAATATCAGAAGACACCTTAGTGTGACAGGAGCAGCCACAGACCCTTTTAGGAATGCCTATTTACCCACAAATAGGACTTGGTAGTTTGAAAACAAACCATTTTAGATTTCAAAATCACAAGCAACTAACATAGTTTGTAACATATATCTTTATTACATTTTTCTCAAATCGAACAAATTCACTCACTTTCGATGAAACTCAATATGTCTTATAAACATAAGTATTTGCATCAATATATCAATGAAACATTAAGTCATTACTTATTACATAACGTCATAGAAATTTCCAATTCACAAACATCCATATCCAATTCACACCACATCAAACCCTTAGAATACATTCATCTTGAATATACCACACATGTTAACATTAAACACATTATTAAATAATCACAAATTCTTTAATTTTTTTACCTCAATTAATAGTCCATAACTAGATTAACTTCTACTCAATTAATCTAACATCATATAGGTTCATTTTCAACCTCAATTAAGCTCAATTAAATCATTATTAAGTACCATAACCATATAAAGCTTGACAATTGTCTAAAACCAACATTTCTCCTCCTAAGTACTGCCCACAATCATGACAAATGCCATGATCATAACAGAAACTAATGCATTTGTCCAAGATCATCGGATGGGTGCCATGATTATGGCCTAACCTATTTTCCTACGAATTTCTAGATTCAACACCTTCATTTTAAATTTCAAATACCTTCATTTCATTGCATATATCATACCTCAATTACACCTTATCCATGCTTCAATCCCTTATAAAATTCATGTCCAATTCCAACTCAAAACCATTCACTTGATAGCTCAAAACCATAGTCCTTCATGTATCAAAACCAAAACAGAAATTATCATACAAGCATCATTTTTCCAGCACTCAATTACCAATATCTTAACACATATTTCATGCCAATTCAATTATCATAAAACTTGTACGAATACATGCTATCAAGTTTAGAATTCACTTACCTATTTAACGTCAAATTTTAACTCCAAATAACTAGCTAATCTAGCCCTTTTAAGCAATCCACACACATCTAAGATCAAGGTGCAAATTTCAGCACTAATAAGACAATAGCATCAAAAATAGTAGGACCTACTTCTTGATGCAGTAACTTACAAAGATTCCAAGTGAAGATGATCCAAAATCAAGCAAAATTCTAGAAGTTGAGAGGGAGTGACAGGTTTCGATTGAGAGGAGCAAAGGATAGTGAGAAGGCTACTGAAACACCAAATGAGCTGGAGTGATACAGCTCTTGCTTTGCTAGGCGTCCTAACTTTAAGGGACATACGTCCTTTCATAGGGTGACCTACATGGAAAATATAGGAGTGAGCCACTTTTCTTTTTATCATGCTACTAAATGCCGCAACTCAATTAGGCCACTTGTCACTCAACCAATGTTGCCAAATGTCATGCAAAGTATAAGCTTAGTCATACTAATTTTATGTACTAACTTATCTTACCACTAGACATTTTCCTAGTTCAAATGTCCATTTTAATACCTCAATTATATAATGATATTAATTAATTCCAATTCACTATGATCCATTGACCCAAAATTTAAGACATATGTAATTTATAGTCATATCATATTTTTAACACCTATCACATATACTTTCATGAACATATAACATTCCAACTAAGGTGTAATTTAGGGCCTTACATCATATGACTAAGGATAATTTAGACACTAACATAATTACATATGATAGGAATCTCATTATCATGATCTCATCATGATTTCTTTCATGCTATGTAATGTATCAAGGACTTCATTAATTTAATTTAAGATCACTATCAATTTATAAAAAGCATGAACATCAAATTAACAAAAATGCCTTTTTATAATCATAAATATTTGTACAATAAGTGCTAAAGGCGATTGTCTTTAGAGCACTTCTCTAACACACAATACAATTATATATTATAAGTGAGAAGTTGGAGGATGGTACTTCCTTGAGTAATAGATTATGTCTGATTTCTAATTTTTAATTTCAGGACTATCCATCTGACTATAGATACTAACATCATTGCAAAATATAAAGAAAAAGGGATTAAAAGATAACAGAAAATAAAAATAACAATAGAGAAGATAAAAAATAAATATGAATTAGAACTAGCATAACATTTAAAATAAAACCTAATATTAATTCATGGGTTAGCTCCCATGTAGTGTTTCTTTAACATAATTAGCTCGATATATCCTAATGTTACCCTCATCCTGATGGCTTGCTTCCACTCGTTACTCCATACATCAGTTTCATAGCCAGTTGATAGGTGTGACTTGCATCATATTTTAGGGCTTAATTTGTTATGTATTAAGTGTTAATTTGAGTAATTAGTATGTCTTTATGTTAGAATTAGGTTAGTTTGTGTGTTTAAGTGTTTTTATGGGTTAGTATAAGTCTTTGAGCTTAAATATGATGTTTTTGAGGTACCTTAATGTGTTTCTAAGTATTTCAGGGTCAACATCGAAGAACAGAGAAGTTTCAGAGACTTTCGAGCTGAAACCACTGCTAGGCCACGATTATGATAGAAACATAGGAGCCAGCCCATGATCGTGGCCTAAGGGACACGATCGTGACAGAAGACTTTATCACAGCCCACAATTGTGGCATTTGGCCCACAATCGTTTGATGCAGGCCATGATCGTGGCATGCAGGGCAGAAAAGTAAATAGTAGAAAATGTCAAAATTTGAGGGATTTCTCAGACCATTTTAACCCTGGAAAAAACCTAGGGCTTCTCAAGACACAAAATTTATTTAAAAAACATGAAGAACACAAGAGAGGGAGCTCTTGCATGAGCCACAATTTCAAAAACCTAGAGAGCTTTATCGAGAGATTGAGAAAGAAACGAAGGAAGAGAAACGTGGAGAAGAAGCCTACGTGAAGTACTTCCTGAAACAGGAGGTTTCCTACTATTGCTACCTCCGTCGTCCATTCCGAGTCTATTTTCAGGGTAGTTTCAATTTTTATGATTGTATAGAATTTGAGATAGCCGTAGATGATAGATTTGTTAAATGTTGAGCATTTGTCTAAACTTACATTCGGGATATTTTGTCTTCGATATTAATGAAATTTGATTGTTACATTTTTATTGGATTTCTTGTGATTTCAATTCTACACTTGCATAATTCGTTAATAAACTGGGATAGTGAACTGAGTGAAAATTCATTAAATTTATCTAACGAGAATTAGGTAATTTAATAGATCAAGAATTAAATCAAATCGACAAATTTGTGTAAAGAGAGATCTTGCATAGGTTTTTGGTAGTTTATTAGACAACTTAAGATCTAATTTAGGTTTTAGATAAATTATGAATCGAAAGATTGTAATTCTCATAATCTAATCAGGGTTTATAAGTTAAGGTTAATGATTATAACTTGAGAGAGAGTAATCAACCATTTAGAACCCGTAATCCAGTGATTTCATAATCCATTAGGTTTTCATTAAAGTCGAATAAAATTTCCCTTTCTCTAAATTGGTAGTTTTTAGGTTACTTTGTGATTGGGTGTTGCATATACTATCTTGTTTATATTTTCAAAATTGATTCTTGAAATTAATTGCATGATTGAAATACTTTCTTGCTTTAGTTTTGTTCTTTTTGAGTTATTGCGATTTTTTTCAGCCTTAGATTTAGGATTAGATTAACCCTCCTTGTGGGATTGACACCTTCGATACTACCCGAACAATCTATGTGCTTGCGAAATATCAAGGTTAAATTATTAAAGCTTTTTCATATCAGAAACTTGAGATCACCCGTAAGTAAGCCATATGTAGAAAGATAATAACAAGAACTTAATTTATAAACTTTATTACTCCAATCATATATATTAATTCCCATTGTAATGACAAAGTGTTAATAAAACAAGGGATAACAAAACTTCCTGAATCTTCAGTTGACACAAGCATTTTGTCATAGAGGAAGTGGCAACCTTTCGTACTTAAGGTGACTATCAATGACTTAGTGATAGTTTCCTTATACAGTTTCTCCACAGTTCTTCCTTAACCACCTGTATTCACTTTTCTTTTTCTTCTTCTTCATGGACAAAGGTTTCTGGCTCATCTTTTTTAATTGCCTCCTCTCTACCTCCTCTTCTTGGACAAAGACTTCCTCTTTTTCTGCATCTACTGCCTCTATCATATCTTTGTCATCCTTTACAACAACAACAATTACCTCCTCATCTTATTGGAATAACACTTTATCCATGAAGCCAACCTTTGTCTTTTCTCCACTCTGATATGTTAATAGACTTAAATAATAACCTATGTTATGCTTAAGATATTTAGATGAAGAAAATCTTTTTTCACATTCGTATTAGCTAGCTTTAAGTTTGGCAAAGCATTATATTATTTTATCTGTAATTCTTTAGCTTTAAGTTTGGCAAAGCATTATATTATTTTATCTGTAATTCTTTCTTCTTTTGAAAACTCTTTTTTACTCTTAAGGGTGATTTCCATTCATGCTCTACAGGGTATATTTTAATAGGGCTAGGCAAACTCTCATGCATCTCGTCAGAAAATATCTTCACCAATTGGTCAATCCGATTCACCATATTTTGTATACGAGCCTCTGTTTCCTAATGCCTCATGTTTGATTCTTAAATAAAATTAGCCATCATATCTTTCAAAGTAGCAGTTATCTCCTTACCTTCTTGAAATGTATCCTCACTTATGAAATTGACTGTCATCTCTTCTTCACTTTGAGATGTTAGGGAGATCAGATAGTATGAGGTATTATGTTCATCATATCCAGGTGAAGAAAATCTTACCTTAAATTCACATCAGCTAGCTACATGCTTGGCAATGGATTTTATTAGTTTATTTGTAATGCTTTAGTATTGTTACTTTTATTGTACATATTCAATTAGAGCCTAGTCACATCTATATGTATAAGGACTGCTCCACTCTAAATTGTACATATTCGCATATGATGCACCTTGACATTTTGGTTGGTTATATATGCTTGGTTGCTCCCACATATAGGTTGGTGTCCAACATTCATAATTATAATTATTACTCCCACAATTGTTGTAATATGGGATAGACATCAATTGAGCTTTTAAAAATGTATGAGAAAACCACTCTTTCCAATATTGTGATGGTACATATTGCTAAGACATATCGTAGCTCCTATAAGAGTACTGTTTGCTCCATCCTTTCATTATGAGTTGTGGTGATGACGTCAAACCTTAATCCACAAAATGCCTCAAACACACTATTAATGTAGAGAAGTTCAAAAGAAAATTAAATGAATAGGCCAATAATATAAGATATAATAAAAATAAAATAAAATAAAACAAAAATAAGGGTTAGAGTAAGAATATCTAAGTCTTCCTAATATAAATGTCTCCGACAATAACACCAAAAACTTAATTGGTCCAAACTTAAGGCCAATATTTGAATTAACTGCAACACGATATAGTTGTAGCTAACACAGGCAAGTATGGGTCGATCCATGAAGATAATGATTACTAATAATTACCTTTCTTCTATTATCTAGCCTACGAATTATATTTTTTTTAATAAAGGAAATGATACTTAAATAAATAAACTAAAAAATAAAACAATGATGAACACAGAAATTAAGGAAGTTACTTAAAAAACATTCAATATTAATAATTAGTTTCTAGGTAATGAATCCCCCTAAAAATATTAGATAATTAACCTTTTATCATGCAATTGTTTTATTGACTATTGGACTATGGAAATTCCTATCCTATGTTAATAACTCTCGTAAGACTATTAACAACTAATCCAAAGGTTTATTAACTGAAATTATTCAGGTTCAAGTTTTTAATATTACTTTATCGATTTGTGAATTCTGCTATTAGGTTTGCCCTAATCCAAAGGAGTTACGTCGACCTATCTCTAAGTTTACAATCAACTCCTTTCAATTATGGTACATCTATTCACACATAGGATTTCTCAATCTTTCTATTATGAAATCAAATTATCTAGTAATATTTCAAATCGATTAGAGCATATATAAAACACATAATTGAATCACAATCAATCAATCAAAACAATTGCATTAAATAAAATAATCAAAACTTATTATACCTCAAATTACGGTTCATTATCCCTAGACACTGAAAAGAGTTTAGTTACACATAATATAAAATGAAATCAAAGATAAAATAGAAGACAAACGAATAGAAAATAAAGAGTTCAGAATTCTAAATCTCCATTCTTTTCTATCAAATGTTCTTGTAAGTTTGAGGTTTGATTTTGTAATCTATTAGAGCTTTTGATGATTTCTTCATGTTCTCTATGACTCTGGATCAATATCGTCCCTTATGAATTTTGTTCACATCTGGAATTGACTCCAAAAGTTTGTCCTTCTCAATTGGCCTCCATGAATGCATTTTAATAGTAACTTTTAGGGTTATCGGAAATACGTACTTTGATACACTAGCTTGTATAGATTGTGTATATTCTAAATTCTCCATAATTCTTAGTTTGTAAGGGCTGAGAGACTTACATGATCATAGTGTCATGGACTTAGTTCTTTAATAACAAACTGCGCAACATTTAGTTGTATATCTTATAACTAAGTTAGCCTCTCCCTCAAATGCTAAAAACAAAGTTAGCATAAGTTAGTAAAGATGTAAGATAAAACAAGAACAAGAATGAGGAAACTTAAAGAATGCTTCTATTGCTTAAGAAAGCTTTACATGGCAAATGCTAACAACTCTTTATGCTCTCTCTAGCTCTCTAAAGTCCCTTGGCTATTTATAGCCTTCCACCTCCTCATTGGATAGCTAGGATCTATTTCATCCAAGGGCTCACAATGGCCATCTAGAATTGTCTACAACTATCTATCTATTTATTCAAGTATAATCTACAATTATCTACGAGGTTCTAGAGTCTTCTGCCTATCTCTAGCCTTATCTTAAATATGGAAGAATAGTGTGGAATCTTCTAGAGAACTATAGCTTAGCCTCTACATCTAGTGAGAATTTCACGGCGCGTGACATTCTCCCCCACCCATAATGTGAGCTCATGCTCCCAACTTGCCTCACTATCGTATAGTCCCTTCCATTTGACAAAGTACTCCATATATCTTAGATGGGAACCCTTCCTCAGTATAAAATGATGTGCCAAAATTTCCTTTATCTCGCGCTCATGAGAACTAGTGATGTCTGCGGGTGCTGTTCTCGACTCGTCTCTACTTGGATCCTGCTTATCGACATGATACGACTTTAATAATATCAAATGAATAACTAGATGCATCTCCAAATGTGAGGGAAATGTCAATCAATTGGCTAGCTTACCAACCCTTTTCTTCACAGGGAAAGGGCCCTCATATCACCTTACTAGCTCCTTGTCTACCTTAGCGAACCTTTGGCTTTGATGGGGAAGAAGCTTCACCATCACTAAGTCTCCTTTCTTGAACTCCAAGTGTCTGTTCTTAACGTCTGCCTATGTCTTCATTCGTTTCACATCCCTTTCCAAGTGTGCTCGTGCCATGTTAGTTTTCTTATGCCATCCTTTGGCAAACTTGAATGCCGTAAGAGTCAGACCCTTGTACCCAATTGCCAAAATGTGAGGAGTCATTGGTTGTTATCCCATGGTAATCTTAAATGGACTAACTCCCGTTGACTCACTCTTTTGTAAATTGTAAGAGAATTGGGCATCATCAAGCAACTTGGCCCAATCATGTTGGTTGGCACTCACATCATACCTCAAGAATAACTTCAACAATGCATTCACCCTCTCATTTTGGCTATTGGTTTGAGGATGAAAACTTATAGAGAAGTTGAGCTCAGACCCCAATAGCTTGAATAGCTCCATCCAAAATCCCCCTATGAAGCGAGTGTCTCGATCACTTTCAATTGTCTTCAGTATACCCCAATACTTCACCACATGATGAAAGAATAGACGTGCTACATCCTCGACTATAAATTTTGTAGGCACGGGGATGAACACGCCATACTTGTTAAACTGATCTACTATGACCATGATGTTGCTACATCCATCGAACTTTGGTAGACATATGATGAAACCCATGGAGATACTCTCCCAAAGCTTCTCCAAAATGGGCAATGGCTCTAGCAATCCCGCTTGCTTATGTTGATCCACTTTGCCTTGTTGGCAAATAAGATAAGTCATCACATATAACTCAATATCATCATACATTTGGGGCCAATAGTAAGCACACTCTATAAGTGCCAACGTGTAATGTACGTTGGGATGTCCCACCCATTTAGAGTGATGACACTCCTTAATGATTTCCTTCCTCAACCATTGCCACTTTGGCATGTACGTTTGATCACCTTTAGTAATAAGCACCCCATCCTTAAGCCAAAATTGACGTATCTTCCCCCAACTTGCCAAATTCATCAAACTCTTGGTTTGCAGGTCATGTTCTAGTCCCTCCTTGACTCGATCCACCAAAGGAAAACTCAAACTTGTGATGGTAGCTAGCTTAGCCTTCTTATTAAGCGCATTGGCTACTACGTTGGCCTTGCCCAGCTTACACTCCATCACAAAATCAAACTTTACCAAGAAAACTTGCCACCTAGCTTACTTCGGCTTTAACTTCTTTTGGTTGAGGAAATAGCTTGTGGTAACGTTGTCTATCATAACCAAAAACTTAGACCCTAACAAGTAATGCCTCCAAGTTTGTAAGCAATGCACCATTGCAGTCATCTCCTACTCTTGGATGGTATAGCGATGCTGGGTATCATTTAGCTTACAATTCTCATAATCAATCGTATGTCCATCCTATATTAAAACACTACCAAGAGCAAAATCGGAAGTATAAGTATATACCTTATATTCTTTAGATCGGGAAGGGCCAACACTTGTTCCTCCATCACCACTTGCTTTAACACTTTAAATGCTCCTTGACATTTGGCATTCCAAGCCCAAAATCTGTTCTTCTTCAATAAATCAATGAGGGGAGACGTGAGGGATGAATATCCTCTAATGAACTTGTGGTAGTGGTTAACAAGGCCAAGAAAGGAACGTAACTCAAACACCTTCCTTGGTAGCTCCCAATCATGTATGACTTGCACCTTGGACTTATCCATCCTAAATTTTCCCCCTCCTACAATGTGCCGCAAAAACATTACTTCATGTTATGCAAATGAACATTTCTCCCTCTTCACATAGCTCATTTTCCCTTAAGACTTGGAAAACATGTTATAAGTGTATAATATGTTCTTTCAATGTTTTGCTACACACCATAATATCATCCCTGTACAATGTAACAAATTTATCCAAGAAGGGTTGTAAAACTTGATTCATGAGGGTGCAAAATGTGGCAGGTGCATTTGTGAGTCTAAAGGGTATGACTAAAAATTCAAAGGAACCGTACCTCATCACACATGTTGTCTTTGGCTCATCTCCCTTCGCAATCCTTACTTGATAATAGCCCAATCTCAAATCAAGCTTGGTAAACCATCTTACTTTCCTAAATTGATCGAACAAATTGGCAATCAATAGGATGAGATACTTATTCTTCACAGTGATCTTGTTGAGTTCCCTATAGTCGATGCACAATTGAAGTGACCCATCGTGCTTCTTTTGGAAAAGCATAGGTGCACCATATGCAACCTTCGATGATTGGATATATCCCACATCCAACAACTCCTTAAGTTACCTCTTTAATTCCTCAATCTTAGGAGGTACCATTTGATAGCGTACCGTCGAGGGTGGATTTGCACCTTGCACCAACTTGATCTTATGATCCACTTTTCATTTTGGTGGGAGCCTCTTCGGCACCTCTGCAGGCATCACATCTTTAAAATCCTCAAGGACGTGGGCAATCTCCTTAGGTAGTCCTTGAGGTGAAGATGACTCCTCTTCCTTAATTGCCACCAAAAATGTGGGTTGCACCTTTTTCACACCATTGGTGAGTTGCATGGCTGTACATTGCTTGACTTATAGACTTGTTTCTCGTGACAAAGGCACCATGCACGTATTAACATCCTCTAATATGCACATAATGTTAGCAAAGTGAATCGAAACAGCCTTAATACAATCTATGAACTCTATGCCAAACATCATTGGATAATCATCTGTAGGAACAATTGAAAGGTCATAAGGCCAGACTACTCACCTAGGCATACTTTAACGCCACGAGCAACTCCAAAGATCAACTTTAGCTTGAAATTTACCTTTTTGAGCCATACTTGCTCCTTGTTGTACTTGAGGCCTAACCAATTAACTTTCTTAACTTTGAGGAAGTTATGAGTAGCTCCGATATCAATTAGAGCTTTTACAGTATTGTCCCCCACCTTAACTTCTATGAACAAATGTCCCTTCTTCTCAAACTTGTAAAGACCCCATCTTAGTCTCCTTGCGCTATCATTGTTCCTCCCTTTCTTCGATTAAGGTGGAGAGCTTGCTCTTCTTTGGCCATTCTCTCACTTTATATGGTCCCTCACAAAAGAAGCATTTTATCAAAGATTTGCCCCCTTATCCTCCTTATGGATGACCTTCTTATGCTTTCCATACTTGTGAGAGTCCTCCTTGCTTTAATGGTTATCTCCCCTACTCTTTCCCTTTCCGTCCTTGTCTTTGTGAGACTTGGGTTTCTCAGGCTTCTTGAATTCAATGAAAGACTCATCAGTGGAAATGACTGTGGAGAGATCTTGGGCACCACGCCTTTGGATCTCTAACTTCACCTAATTTTGTAAACCGTCCGTAAAAGCAAAGAGTGCTTCCTTACCTAGGTAATCGAGGATCTCCAGAAGCACCTCAAAAAACTCCTTCACATAGTCTTGTATGCTCCCCTTTTGTTTCATATGTCGCAGTTTAGCTCTCGCCTCTAACTCAACATTCTCGGAATCGAACTGCCTTTTGAGTTCCTTCTTGAACTCATCTAATGTATTGATGGTGCAGGTACCCCTCTTAATGTCACCATATCTTCTGCTCCACCTTACCATCACGGTATCCTCGAGGTAGAGAGTGGTGGTGTCAATCTTCTTGGTATCCTTTATGACACCAAGTGCCTTGAAGTATTGTTCCAAGATCCAAAAGAAGATATCTATCTCCTTCTTATTCCTTGTCCCACCACACGCCTTTGGTTTTGGAACGTCTACCCTCGAAAAAGTAGTGACTACTGTAGGTGTGGCATTGCTTCCCCCTAGAGCAATCACCCTCGTACAAAGGACTAGTTCATCCACAACCTTTGCAAGTTCTTCCTTGAGGTGAAGAATCTCATATTAAAGGGTATCCTCTAAGGCCTTCACTTGATCTTTACATATGGAAGCGACAACGTTCAAGGCACCTTGTATCTCCCCTTGGAACTCTTCTTTCCCTCTCTTGAGTTCCTCGATGTGTTAGTCTACCTCCTCGAACTTCTCTTGCCCTTCGACCATCGCGAGTTCCACCTTCGCAATCCTTCCATTTATGTCTACTAAGATGTCCCTCGACCTTAATCTCTCCCTACCAGTCTTCTTCTCCTCTCCAATATTGGTAGGCCCACTTGTTCCTGACATCTTTACCATGCAACGATGTGCACAACCTTTAGCTCTGACACCAGCTATCATAGACTTAGTTTTTTACCAACTAACTGTACTGCACTTAGTTGTATATCTCAAAACTAAGTCAGTTTCTCCCTCAAATGCTAGAAACAAAACTAGCACAAGTTATTAAAGATGTAAGATAAAAAAAGAACAAAAATGAGAAAACTTGGAGAATGCTTGTATTACTTAAGAAAGCTTTACAAGGCAGATGCTAAGAAGTCTCAATGCTCTCTCTATCTCTATATGCCTCCATACATTTTACAAAAGAAGTCCCTTGGCTATTTATAGCCTTCCACCTCCTCAATGGATGGCTAAGATCTATTTGATCCAAGGGCTCATAATGGCCATATAAAATTCTCTACAATTAGCTACATATTCAAGTATAATCTACAATTATCTACAAGGTTTTAGAGTCTTTCACCCATCTCTAGCCTTATCTTGAATATGGAAGAATAGCGTGAAATCTTCTAGAGAACTCTAGCTTAGCCTCTCTATCTAGTAGGAATTTTGCGGTGCGTGATAATACACATGGGCGAGTATCTCTTAATTGTTTCCAACCTTTATTTAATGCCAAGTTTTCATATAAATTCTTCTTTTTGTTTATTAAGGCAATTGTTTTCTATAAATGCACTTGGAGCAAATTAAGTACCAAATTTACAACAAAATTGTAAAATATTAAGTAGCAAACATGAATTATGGGTGTATAAATATAGTCAAATATGCATCTATAAAATAGCTTTAAGTACTCACCTCTCTTATCTTGGTTTGGGTTAAAGCTTGGTAGGAGATCCTTTAACTTACTAGGAATTCCATGCTAATGGTTAGAATTAATCCACACTTCAACTATAAAACTAAAGGAGTATCTGTTATTTAAAGGGGACATAGCAGTAGTGTGACAGAGAGGACTAACTCTTATTTGATTGTCAAAGAAAAGTGGTGCAGTTTTTCCATTGCTACTTTTGCATTTAAAGTTTTCCTTTTACTCATTCCTCAACTTTAACATTTGCCTTAAGAACCATGAGAATATAGGTTGATTCCCCAATTCATATACACTTTTACAGTAAAATAAGAATGCATCACAAAGAATCTTTATTGTTTAGTAATCTCTATAATCTATTCCTTAGGAAAACTTTGTTACTAATGTTGCTATGAGTTATACAAAAGCCTCCTTTAATTAATGTTTTGCTATACTTAATAACTACTGACTGAGCTACTCTTAATTAGAATAGGTAATAAGTAGTATTAAAATATAGCAATCTCTATATAAGACATTTTGGTGATCTCAAGTAAAAGGATCATTCATACATAATCAGAATAGGAACTTCCATAAACATATAGGTAATATTTTCAATTGAATTCTCACATGGGGTTAGTTTACTAAACTTGTTCTCCCACAATAAGAACTTCCATAAACACATAGGTAATATTTTCAATTGAATTCTCATATGGGGTTAGTTACTGAACTTGTTCTCCAATAAACACCTATAATGTTTATTCAAGTATTTTCATACTTGTCTATAAGATCGGATAGAAAAATAACTTGAAACAATTTAGTTATAATATATAAATGTAATATGAATATCATAATTATGATTTCACAACAATTTTCATTTGTAATATATATTTACCCATAGACTTTATCATGTACATCTGAATATGTATAAAATAAAGAATGTTTTTAAATAATTATAATACTAAATTACAATCATTTTATTAGCTATATGGTATAAGGCAACAAAAACAACTCCAAACATCTAAAGGACACATGTCTTATAGCTTGAGACTACTAGTACTTAGGAGATTGAGAATCCCTGTTCATACCCTATATGAGTGTATCATGTTTCAAATTTGATTGATTCATTGAAATGTTGATTGTTAGTTTAGCTTGGTTTTCTAAGACTAATAAAGAGTAGCATGAATAGCTAGATTATAAACATGAAGCGTGTACATGTAGATTTATTTTAATTTAATTTATTCAGTTTTTGAAAACAAATATATGAAAAACTAGATACATGTTTAAATCATTTGTTGTTAGTTGAAAAGTTATCTTGTACTTAGTAATCCTATTATAAATCAAAGGATGTATTGAATAAAGTATAATTCAATTTAGTTATAAACAAATGAATGACAATTTATTAAGCTAAAATGAGTTCTTGGTTAATGTCCTTAAATAGTAGTGTATGTATATTCAATTTTTAGATTTAAGGATAGTACTTACAATGTCAATTACTCATCATTTTCATTTTCAATTTCAATACTTGTACTAGTTAAAATATGTCTGTGTCCTCTTTGCTCTTCGTACTTAAACAATTTCTAATCACAGTAGCCATTTGTGTAGTCATATAGTTGTTGGTTTATGCTTTACAATCAATCAGTCAGTTATAATTGAATGACGGAAAGGCATTTTTTATCTTATAAATGTTCAAATGTATATGATAAAGTCTATTAGATAAATATATATTGTAAATGAAATTATGATAGATTATATTTATGAGATTCATATTACATTCATATATTATTCATATATTGTTCGTTGTCATTATTCTATTGAGACTCAACATTAATAGAGCATAAAAGGCTAACACATGTTATGT
>JANZXR010345530.1:0-14624 GCA_027575705.1 Erythroxylum echinodendron
AGTCATGTTCAAAATATGCTGCTAAATACCTTTCTGACCATCATATTTCATGGTGGTCAATTCAGCCATTAATGTGCCTGCAAGAGACTTATCGATGTGTTTGAAGCGCTCCTCAATAGATTTCAGAAATTCCGAGGCTGACTCGATTTGAGGGAGAGAGGTCTTGATATTATTAGCAATGGTCATTCTCATAAGCATCAGACTGAGCCTATTGGATTTTGTCCAGGCCTTTGATTATTTCACCTGCTCTGGAGTACTGTCAGCTGTAGCTTCAGGAGGTTGTTCAGTTATTAAAGCCAGGTCAACATCCAATACACCCAGTGAGAATTGGACTCTTTTATACCATTTAGAAAAATTAGACCCATCAAAAACAGTCATTCAAGATGCAAGAGAGTGTAATGAAGTGGGAACTTTACAAAATAGAACAATGCTCACAATAAGGTCTCAAGTATAAAATTAAATAACAATAAACTATTGATATCGTTAAAATTCTCCTTTGGGTAAATTTTAACATAACTAGTGTTCAATTGGAAGTAGTTTAAATACTTAATTATTTTATTTCATTTATATGTTACCTTTGGGTATCCATTCCTTTCTAAACAACATAAAATTAATCATTAACTAATAATTAACAAAAATTGACTCTCCTTTGGGTTAGTCTCATTAATGATTACTAAAATAAATAAACAAATAAATATTTTTGTTTTTAAGAGTTCATAAGTCTCCCTTTTATTCTTTTATGCAATTTAATCAATATAAGATTTACTAATTTAGGTCACTTTGGTAACTATCTAAATTAATAAACCTTACATTTATAAATTGTCTAATATTATAAAAAAATAGCCCAAAACTAGCCCAAAATGCATATTGGGCCTAAGGGCCTTGTTTGGCGCGTGCAGACCTGTGCACACATGCCAGATGCTACAGTTGGTAGATGTCTGGCGCGTGTAGTCCATATGCCAAACGTTTCCCAGATGTCTTCTTCCTTCAAACGCCCGTCTAGTTTTCATTTTTTTCTTAAATGCTTTAATGGATTCTTTAATGGGTGTCTTACAAACAACAATCCATCCCAAATCCTAAATCCATTAACCTACCTTCCCAATATACAAGTTTCCATAAACGTCTTCAATGTTGATGCCAGAAAAATCACGATGACTTTGTTTCTATATCTACATCTACAGTTGCTTATTCTTAATAAGAAACAATTATTTGACAGGCGTAGATACAGAAAACATGAATTTCATGCCAAAATATGATAACATTGACAGAAAGGTAAGAGATCTTTGCTTAACAACAATAAGTATACATAACAATAACATCTCTCAACCTACTGGTATTCAACAACAATTGTTTTTAGAAGAGTACGAAATATGTGCAAATCATTATGCCATTATATTACCGAAAACAATATGACGCAGAAGTTATAAACAACGCAGGCTCTGCATAACCATCACATAGCAAACACATATATTTTCATACAAATCACAGGAAGAACAAGTTCAAATTATGCCATTCAGTACATAAAACAACATGCCATGAAAATACCGAAAACCTTTTACGGAGATGCATGAGAATATAAGAACAAATCAAAACCAGAAGTGTGTGGCACATGACAGAAAATACCACAAACAATACAAAAAACACAGGCTCTTATACCAAATGTTAGAAACTTCATGCAGAAAGTAACACAAGAACCTAGTAACAATTGCATACAAACCATCATAAATTCACAAATTTAACATACCATTTGATGAATATGCAGCCATATTAAAATGACGAATCCCCTTTGATTTGTAAACCTTAAATTTTTGATCTCTTCTTCTCCTTATCCAAAGTGATACACAAATAATATGTCTTTCAAGTGATGGAAGAGAGCCGTTAGAAGGGGTTATGTATCTTCTTTTATAGATAGGAGAAGAGGGCCAATAGAGATATCTATTGAGTTTCTAAATGTACCCACCACATCAAAAGGTACATAGCCTTCCAATAATTATTATTATTTTGGGCATTCCTTTAATTGGCTAAACTTTTATAAGTGGATAATAAATTAAAACACTAGGTTAGTGGGCCACCCACTTAATTTAATGTGGAAATAACAATGTACGGTTAAGTGATTTGGTGAAGTAAATGGAAGGTTTTGATTGGCTTATTATAAAGGGAATAAATTAATTATGGAATATGTAATGGAAAGATTTGGGAGTCATGTAGAAGTTTGTAGTTTCAAGAAAAAAGGTAGGTAGATGCTGGTTATAGGATAGGAGTATATTATCTGGGAAGTTGGGATTGTCTTTATTAAATACACGAAAATAAAACCTTACAAGCATATATATAGGCATATTACACCGACATACAAAGTTGGTTTCTTCATCACAAAGTATTCTAGATTTTTCTAGTTTTTAGGCTACATGACATTATCTAGAGATTTCTTTAATTTTTCTCTATATTATAAATCATTTTAGAATTTTTTTAGATTATTATAAATATATTTATTCTAGAATTTTATAAAATGAGCATTATATTTTATCACTCCTCCTTAATGCTCATTTATGTGACTACAAGTGCTTCTCGTAGAAACTCGAACTTGGCTCGTGGTAGTGCTTTTGTAAAGATGTTTGCTAATTGCTCTTCTGTATTGCAGTAGTTTAACCTGATCTCCTTTCTTACTATAACTTCTCTTAGGAAATAATATTTGATTGCTATGTGCTTTGACTTGCTATGATATACCAGATTTTTCGCCAAAGCAATAGCTGATTTGTTGTCACAGAATATTTATATTGGCTCTTTCTGCTGTTCTCCTATATCTTTTAATATTCTTCGCAACCAAATTGCCTGATTAGTTGTTGCTACCGCGACAATATATTCAACTTCTGTTAATGATTATGTGACTTTGTCTTGCTTTTTTGAAGACCATAAGAAATATCTTAAGCCAAGTGTAAATGCATACCCGGATGTGGTCTTCATGTTGTCTACTGAACCAACCCAGTCTTTATCTATGTAGCCAACTAGTCTTGAGTCATTAGTCGACTAGTACCATATTCTGTAGTTGGTTGTGCCTTGCAGGTACCTTAGAATTCTTTTTGTGGCTCCATAGTGTACCTGCCTTGGACTTTACATAAACCTCGATATTACGCTTGTAGCGTACATGATGTCTGATCTGATAGCTTTTAGGTAGAGTAGGCTTCCTATCAAACTTCGGTATGTTGAGGCATCTACTTTGTCTAAACCATCTTCTTTCTTGAACTTCTCGTTCACTGCAAGTGATGTTGCAACAATCTTGGGGCGATCCATTTTGTATCTTCAGAAAATTTTCTGTGTATTTCTTCTGTGAGATGAATATACCATCTTCTGTTTGGTTAACCTCCATGCCGAGGAAGTAGTTCATTTGCCCCAAGTCACTCATTTCAAGTGTCCTCTTCATATCTTCTTTGAAATCCTCTACCATTTTCTTGTTATCTCTTATGCAGATGAGATCATCTACATATAGAGAGATGATGAGAGTATTTTGGTGATCTTGGGTCTTAATATATAGAGTTGGTTCACTATGACTCCTCCTGAATCCTTGATCCATAAAGTACTCGTTAATGCAGCTATACCATGCTCCTGGGGCTTGCTTAAGTCCATATAGGGCTTTCTTTAGTTTGAGTACCTTAGCTTCTTGACCTTTTACCCTTTAGTTGTTCAACATATATTTCTTCTTCTAATACTCCATTCAGGAATGCTGACTTCACGTCTAGTTGATAGAACTTCCATTTCTTTTATGTTGCCAGTGCTACAAGTGCTCTTATTGTGTCAAGCTGAGCTACTGGAGAAAATGTTTCTATGTAGTCTATACCAGGAATTTGTGCATATCCTTTTGCAACTAGTTAGCCTTGTGCTTCTGAATGGAGCCATCTGGGTTAAGCTTTGTCTTGTATACCCATTTAACTCTGATGACGTCCTTATTTTCTAGCCAATCTGCTAGCTCCCATGTGTCCTTTTTCTTTATCATCTTGATTTCTTCTTCCATTGCATCTTGCCAGACTTTATGCTTAGTAGCTATTTTATAGCTTTCAAGCTCAATCATTGCAAAGTTGCATGTTTCATATATCTCTTGCAAAGGTCTCGTTCTCTTAGGAGGTGAATCGCTAGTTGATGTTGATGTTTCTGGTTCTCTGAACTCCTCTTGAAATGTTGCTTATGTTTGATCTCTTATTTGTAGTTGGGGAACTTTAATGCTGTCTTTCTCTGCTTTGTCTTCTTCCCAGTTCCATGAATCATTCTCATTGGATTTGAAGTCGCGACTAATAGTTAATTTCTTTTTTTATAGGTTATACACTCTATATCCTTTAGATTGAGTGCTATAACCTAAGAAAATACCTTTTTCTGCTTTTCCATCTAGTTTGCTTATCTTCGCTGCTAGAACGTGGACGAAACATAGTCATCCAAAGACTTTCAAATGTTTTGTTGATGGCTTGCGTCCACTCCAAGCTTCAATCAGTGTTTTGTTCTCTACTGCTTTAATTGGACAACAATTTAATACGTATACCGCTGTGTATACTGCTTCCGCCCAGAAGGTATTTGGCAAAATTTTCTCCTTGAGTAATGAACGAGCCATTTCCATAACTGTCCTATTTTTCCCTTCTGATACTCCATTTTGTTCTGGCGCGTACCCAATGGTGATGCAGCGCTAGAGAATCAACAAGAAACTGTTTATAGTCGCAAGCTATTGAAATCGCAATATCAACAGAATTCGACTCTTCGCAAAATTCTCCGAAATCGCAAAATCAGAGAGAAATCGCAAAAGTTTGATCTAAAATTTTTATTGTCATTCCAAAAACTCCAATTGAAATCACAATACTGCAATTTAAATAGTACGAAACCGTTACGCAGAACGGGAATCTAAAAAGACAAGCACACAAAGTATTAGAAAATTGCGATTTAGTCCTAAAAAACGCAAGAACGTAAAATTGAAGGCCTATACGTCATTTTTTGGCCGAAAAACGACGTAGCTCACCACAAAGCTGTGACTTCGATCCAAAACATCGATCCCGATGAAAATAGGGTAATCAGTCACCAAAATCTCAACATGAAGAAATTACTCATTTTGTCTGTCCAACCTCTCCATGTAAACCAAAGCCCTCTCATTTACATCATTCTCTCTGGGGTGGACAGAATTCGCCCTCGAATTGTCATCATCTGACGAATCCCCAGAATACGGCACGAGGTGCTTGACATTGAACACATCAGCAGTTCGTATATGGCTTGGCAACTTCAAACGGTAGGCATTAGGATTGATCTTCTCAATAATCTCCAGTGGACCAATTTTCTTTGCGGAAAGCTTGTTGTAATCCCCGACAGAGAACCTATCTTTGGTTAGAACAGCCCAAACAAAATCTCCAACTTCAAACTCTACATGGCGATGCTTCTTATCAGCAGCTTCCTTATACTTGATGTTGGACCGTTGCAAGTTCCTTTGCACAGCTTCATGAATACTTTGCAAACTGTCTACGAAAGTCTCAGCAGTGCCATATCGCCTAACTTTACTTGGGAAGGGCAAAAGATCTAAAGGTCCTCGTGGCACGGATGAATACACGACTGCGAAAGGACTGAAACCGGTGCTGCGGTTCACGGCATGGTTATGTGCAAATTCCGCCTGACTTAACTTCAGATCCCAACTCCTTAAATTCTCACCCACCAAACTACGAAGTAAATTCCCTAACGAACGATTTACTACTTCAATCTGTCCGTCAGTTTGAGGATGATATGCACTACTAAAGTTCAGTTGTGTGTTCACCATTTTCCATAAAGTGCGCCAAAAGTGACTAAGAAAGCGCGTATCCCTGTCTGAAACAATAGATTTCGGCAACCCGTGAAGTTTGTAAACCTCACGGAAATATAACTGGGCTACCTTAACAGCATCTGTGGTTTTCTTGCACGGAATAAAATGCACCATTTTAGAGAAACGATCAACAACCACAAAAATTGAATCATTTCCCCGTTTTGTTCGAGGCAAACCCAGAACAAAATCCATACTAACGTCCTCCCAAGGGCCTGAAGGAATAGGAAGAGGCATGTATAGTCCTGCGTTAGTAGCTGTTCCTTTGGACACTTGACAAATACGACAATGCTGTACGAATTTGTCAACCTCTCTCCTCTGTGTTGGCCAAAAGTAATGAAACTGCACCAACTCTAGTGTTCTATCCCTGCCCACGTGACCTTCACCATGGAATTCCTGAATAATGAGAAGTCGCAAACTGCATTTTGGAATACACAATCGGTTCCCTCGGAAGAGAAATCCATCAAAAAATACAAATTCGGTCTTTTCCCCCGCCTCAATACATCTCAACACAACCGCAAAATAAGGGTCAGTAGAATAAAGAGCACAAATACTGTCAAAACCTGGCACCTCTACAGATAACCGATTCAGCAAGCTGCGCCTTCTGCTCAGTGCATCTGCAACTCTGTTCGTAACGCCAGCTTTATGCTTTACTACAAAAGTGAATTGTTGAAGGAAAGAAACCCACGATGCATGTCGGGCAGAAACTTTATCTTGCCCATTTAAGTGCTTCAAAGCTTCATGATCGGTGTAAAGGACAAACTCCCTGAGGAACAAATAATGACGCCAATGCTTAACCGCCTGCACAACTGCATAAAATTCAACATCGTAAGTACTGTATCTCACTTTCGCTCCTGATAGCTTTTCACTGTAGTAGGCTACTGGTCTCCCATTCTGGCTCAATACAGCTCCCACACCAATTTTGGAGGCATCACAATGCAACTCAAAAGGGTGCTGAAAATCTGGAAGAACAAGTATCAGTGCAGAAGTTAACCGAAATTTGATCTCCTGAAAAGCCTTCTCTGCGTCATCCGACCACACAACTGTCCAGTTTGCTTAATACAATCAGTGATAGGAGCCATAATGATACTGAAATGAGGGATAAATCTTCGGTAAAATGATGCCAAACCATGAAAACTACGAACTTCAGTAATAGAACGGGGTCTTGGCCAAGTACGGACTGCCTCTACCTTGGTTTCATCCACCATCAATCCCTCATTTGAAACTTTATAACCCAGAAAAATAACGCTAGAGGACATAAACACACATTTCTGAACTGCCGCATACATTTTCTCACTTCTCAAAACAGCAAGCACAACCCTTAAATGACTTAAATGCACATCATGGTTGGCGCTATAAATTAAGATATCATCAAAATATACAACGACACAAATCCCTATAAAGGGCCTTAAAACCTGATTCATAATACGTATAAAAGTACTCGGGGCATTCGACAATCCAAACGGCATAACCAACCATTCATACAATCCCTCCCTAGTCTTAAAAGTTGTTTTCCACTCATCCCCTGGTTTAATGCGAATTTGATGGTACCCACTTTTAAGATCTAGTTTAGTAAACACCATAGCCCCACTCAATTGATCTAACAAATCATCCAAACGAGGAATTGGAAAGCGATACCTGACCGTGATTTTGTTGATAGCTCTGCTATCAACACACATTCTCCAAGTTCCATCCTTCTTTGGAATAAGCAAGGCTGGAACAGCACAGGGGCTCAAGCTTTCTCTAATAAATCCCTTAGCTAGCAATTCTTGAATCTGCCTACGCAACTCCTCATGCTCCAAAGGACTCATGCGATAATGAGGTCTGTTTGGCAAAACAGCTCCAGGGACAAGATCAATCTGATGCTGAATAGCCCGCATTGGTGGCAATTCATTTGGCAATTCTGTTGGAAAGACATCTCGGAACTCAGCTAACAATGGTCTGACCGCCTCCGGAACCACAACACTCTGTTCACCCACTACACGACCCATCACTGCATAGACAACATCAGTTTGCCTCATTTCCTCCTCAAACTGCCTTCTCAACAACATATTAAGCCCGTTCTTCTTCTCTTCCTTCTTTGGCAGTAAAACTATCCTTTTACCCTCAAATAAGAAGCTATATGAATTAGCAGTTCCCTCATGGCTAACTCCCCTGTCATACTGCCATGGTCTCCCCAGTAATAGGTGACAAGCATCCATATCTACTACATCACACCACACCTCATCCTTATACTTCTCTCCTATGGAAAAGGGTACCAACACCCTCTTGTTCACCGTAACTTCCCCTCCTGACTTCAACCAAGCCAATTTGTAGGGATGAGGATGTTTCTCCGTTGGTAATTCTAATTTTCTAACTGCTTCTAATGAGATAATGTTCTCACAACTACCTGCATCTATCATGAACTTACAGACCTTTCCTTTGATGGTACATGTGGAATGGAATATGTTATTCCTCAACCATTGGTCATCACTAGCACGAGGAGTAAGGCAAGACCGCCTAACCACAAGAGTTGTACCGACATCCCCTTCAACAATCTCCTCTTCCACCGAGTCTTCTTCATCTCCCTCCTCTTCTGATATATCAGCAAGAGTCCGCTCTCTCCTCGGTGCCATTCCTTCGATCGCAACCGGGCTCTGATACCAACTGATGCAGCGCTAGAGAATCAACAAGAAACGTTTTATAGTCGCAAGCTATTGAAATCGCAAAATCAACAGAATTCGACTCTTCGCAAAATTCTCCGAAATCGCAAAATCAGAGAGAAATCGCAAAAGTTTGATCTAAAATTTTTATTGTCATTCCAAAAACTCCAATTGAAATCACAATACTGCAATTTAAATAGTACGAAATCGTTACGCAGAACGGGAATTTAAAAAAGACAAGCACACAAAGTATTAGAAAATTGCGATTTAGTCCTAAAAAACGCAAAAACGTAAAATTGAAGGCCTATACGTCATTTTTTGGCCGAAAAATGACGTAGCTCACTGCATAGCAGTGACTTCGATCCAAAACATCGATCCCGATGAAAATAGGGTAATCATTCACCGAAATCTCAATATGAAGAAATTACTCATTTTGTCTGTCCAACCTCTCCATGTAAACCAAAGCCCTCTCATTTACATCAAATGGTTAGTTGGTGCTCCACTCCTTCGTCTTCACAAAACTTGGTGAACTCCTTGGATGTGTATTCTGTTCCTCTATCACTTTTGAGGACTTTGATGCTCTTGTCGCTTTGCTTCTCCACCAAGTTCTTGAATTTTTTGAAAATCCCAAAGACTTCTAACTTTCCTTGGATGAAGTGACCCATGCCATCCTTATGAAGTCGTCAATGAATAGGATGAAGTATTTATTATTGCTTAGAGATAGAGTCCTCATAGGTCCGCACACATTTGCACGTACAAGCTCGCTCACCATGATTTCCCGGATGGAAATGGTTGCCTGTGTTGCTTACCAAGTAAGCAACCTTCACACGGACTATTAATTTCAGTAATGCTGGGCATATCTCACATCATGTTCTTCTGGTGTAGTAGACGTAACCCGTGGAAGTGGAAGTGGCCAAGCCTTTTATGCCAATGCTATGAATCGTCTTCTTGAGTTTTTAAGGCAATCTCGACAATGTGGCTCCACTTGATCGAAAAGCTTCTGTTTTTCATTTTTGTCCTTACAATCTGAATATTTTTATTTCTCTTGTCATATATTGTGCATGAGTTTCCTTCGAAGTGAAGGCGTAGCCTTGTCCATCATTGACCGATGCTCAAAAGATTTTTTGTAAGATTCGACACTAAGAGAACGTCACGAATGAATCTTGGACCTTTGTCTGTATTAACGATAATGGTGCCCTTGCAATTGACCTCGACTAGTGCGCCATCACCTAGTTGAATATGAGATTTAACACCTTCATTTATGCCATGGAATATTTCCTTATTTCCGGTCATGTGATTACTGTAGCCACAGTAAATGTACCATGTCTCCTCCCTTTTCTCAACCGGCTCTTTAGAAGCATAGAAGAGATTATCCTCTCTTTCTACTTGTTTGGAGAAGTTAGCTCGATGACTAACATTCGACCTATAGTCATTTTCGTTGTGCTCAAATCTCTTGCAATGCTGGCATTTGGATTTCCCTCGAAATCAACAATCCTTCTCTAGGTGGTTTGATTTTTTGCATATACCACAAGGAGGATAGGATTTATTTTTCCCTGTTCTAGTTTCTAAACTTTTAGAATTTTCTTTGACCCTTATTTTTTTGGTATCATACCATCCTCCTCTACTTTGATTCTGAGACCTTATTTGGAGCTTAGATTGGAAAGCATTTTCGACAAAGTCTTCTTCACGACTCATCAGTATTTACTCGTATGCATTTAGTGAACTGATTAATTTTGTTATAGTTATTGTCGAAAGATCCTTCGTGTCTTCAATGGTCGACACTTTAGGATCAAACTTGGGTGGTAGACTAATCAAGATTTTTTCGACCATTTTTGGTCAGTAATATCTTCTCCATAGGCTTTCATCTCAGCTACTAACGCCATAATTCTAGTATAGAAATTCTTATTGGTCTCAAAATCCTTCATTTTAATATTTGCATATTGCTTCTTTAGAGATTAGAGGATCACGGTGCGTACCTTTATATCTTCGCGGAATTCTTGCTCTAGTTTATCCCACACTTCTTTTTCTCACGTGACTCCTCGTATTCTTGAAAAAATTACCTTCATCACGGCCTGCTGTAGGAAGCGTAGAGCGATAGAATTTTTTTGCTGGTCCTCGTTCAATTTTTGATGCTCTGCCGCGGACAAATTGTCCTGAGCTTTTGGCACATCAAATCCTTCTTGGACGATTTCCCACAAGTCTTGTGCTTGGAGAAATGTCCGCATTTGACTATGCTAGTCTTCATAATTATCTTCTGATAGAATAGGAACCAGAAGATTAATTGTTGAAAAAGTCATATGGTATTAAAGTCCAATGGCTTAGTTTCGACCCATCAAGATCCTTGGAATCCTGGCAGATTGAGCTTGATAAATTACAACAAGTCCTATGGCCCAATACCTGAAGTCCAATGAAGAAGCTCAGTGAGGGAGACCCAAGCATCATAGACTAAACAAGTTCTGTAGCCCAAGACCTAAAGCCCAATGAAGAAGACTCAGTGAGGAAGACCCAGGCATCATAGACCTGTGGCCTTTGAGATTTAACAAGAGTACAAACCCAGATATAGACCTGTGGCCTCTAGAACTCCAAGTGAATACAAGCCCAGGCACAAAAAGGTCAAAAATGCCCAAGAAGCACAAAAAGAAGAAGAAAAAATTGAAGGCAAGTCACAACTAGGCCAAGGCTAGTTGGACTTGAGGGGGGATGTTGGAGTGGGAAAATCTCGCATTGGAAATAAAAAGAAGATAAGCATTTATAAGCCTAAAAGGAGCCAAACTATTTTGAAAAATGGCCCTCCTATTTCAAGCTTAACAATGCTCTCTCATACACTCCCCTTATATCGGGCCTATCAAATTTCCAATAATTTTTGAACTCTAAAAGTCATTAAGAAGATGATATCTAATACTAATAATTAGCTGAAAAGTGTTCATAAAATAAACTTCAATAACAATCGCTGAAAGCATGTGAAATTGTTTATCTTCATGTATGTGCAAGAGCAACTACAAAATTACAGGACAGAGTGATTAGATCTACCAATAAGACGGGCATGGGAGTCATTCTTATAATAAACGGCACACTGAAGAAAGTCCTGGTTGATCCTGGTGACATAGTGGTGAGTCGAGATCTGGCGAGTCATGTCATGGCTATAGATAGCGAAGGTGCATACATGTTGACTAAATTGCTTCACAGGTTTCAGAGACTGCACCATCTGAGCAACTTCGTCAAACATCTGTTGTGCCAGAGACATGGTCTTTCCTGGTGGGAGTGACTCCTTGTCGCGCTGTTCCGGAGGTGGTGGCTGATCGCTGGATGCCATTGAAATTGATTAGATGGACTTGTCCAGTGATTTGGTTTTGTTATTGCGCTTGTGTGCGAGCGTCTGGTATGTTTTTATAAGAAGTGAATGGGATTGGAAACGTGGGATGGGTATGGAGAGAGCGCGTAGAGATGCAAGGAGCTAAGTTGGCAGAGTTGCGAAGCCTGTGTACAAATGTCTGCCGTGTGAAAAAAGTGTATAGTTGGGGCTTCCTCAGCGACTTTTAAGCATGTAGCTGGTTGGAAGATTGCTCAAGGATCGCTCTTGAGGATTTTTGCAATTATTGGGAAGCTTATTCATATCATGATGTAAATGAAATTAACAATAATCATTTTCAAGATTGCATCTTTATACACCAGCGTTGAGAAAATATTCAAGATTAGGCACAAGGGCTATTATTGAAGCTCCAAGGATGATAGTCATGACCCACGGGTTAATTTAAAATATCTCCTAAAAGATTTTAATACACAAGTTTATATAAACCAGTGATGATAAAACATAATTAATGATTGTACTATGTTATTAATATTAAAATATTAGAATAGTTATAAATAATATGCAAAAGATAGATTTAACCAGATAAAAATAAATATTCTACGGTAAAAATATATGAATAAGACAAAGAAAATAATAAATAGGAGAAGTTTCTTATGATTTATGGAACAGGAAACAGAACAAGTTACTTATAGTGATAAAATAACCACAAGATATTGTATTTAAATTAAAGATGTATGTAAAAATTGAAATATATACTAAAAATGACTTTTTATGAATTTATTACTTATCGTTCATATAATTCTTATTATTTTCATAACTTATAAAACACGATATTAAAAATTTTAAGAGTTTCTTATTCTATTAGTTAAAACTCAACTAAATATGTGATAGTATAAAAAAAATGAAAAACATTTATTTGCACCCACCCTCACTCTGTCTTCTTCCAACGATAAATTGTAATACAATAAAGGACTGAATGCTGTTTAAGTTGAGAAGTGTGGCATACACATTGTTTCGCGACGATGAGCACTTAAAAGAAATGTTTAATGTATAAAAATTCACTGTTGTAAAATCGGTAAAAAGTAAAAATTATAAAAATAAATATTTTATTAAAAAATAATGCACTAACTAATAATAAATCGAATCTAACACTTTTGATTGAACTGATTAATCCAGTTTAACTTTTAAGCATTAGTTTTACCATTTTTGCATAGAACATTTGCATTTCTCGTATGAACATCAAGAGAATAAAACTTTTAGTAAATTGTTTAATATAAATTATTATTGAAATAAAATCAGATAAATATAAAATGAATTATGTGATAATTAATATTAAAATAAATCAAAAGATAGTTAATAAAAATTATTTTCTAAAATTTTTAATAGTATAACATTTTTAGTAATTAAAATCATAGAAATAAAATTAAATAGATAAAACCAAATAAAAATGTGGCATATTTTACGCTGATTAAATTTGAAGACATGAGTTAAGAAAAAGGAAAAGGTCAGTCATACTTGATAGTATGAGCGAAGTAAAAGACTACGTTTCTCGTTTCAAATCACTCTTCTTCCTATTCCTCGATTTCCTTAGTCTACGAGAAACACACTTTGTCTTACTCACCGGTAAAGAGACCGAAAGGAAGAAGAAAAGCACCAATGTTTCATGGACACTCTCTTGCCTGCCGCCATTCTCTTCGTTGGTTGCCTTAAGCATGCTTTTCTTCTATAGCACCGGCGGTCCCTTGGCTTTGCTGGTCCTAGTTCCCGTGTGAAAGGTTGTTATGTTTTTGCAAAGGGTCGAAGCGAGAGTACGACGATTGAATTTATCAACCCAAGTTGGAAGGATAAGTACAGGAGGAATTTCAGGAGGAGCTTTAATATCCCTCACTTGACAGATGGCGTCCCTGACACTCAGTCCCTTCCTTCCATTTCTGTCGCAAAATGAGGTGACTTTTTGATAATGATGACAATGTATTTGCTTCTGCTGAGTTGTGTGGGACTAGCGGTTTCGAAAAGGGGATGACGAGAACTTAGAAGAGAAGATGGTAACGAGTAGAAGTTAGGATAGTTGGTTAATTAATAAATAAGTCAATTTTTATATAAATAGGTTATTAAATTAAATTAAATTGAATAATCAATTGGCTCAAATTTTTTTGGTCAAATTAGTCCGGTTTGGTTTAGTTTTTAAAATATTAGATATTCATTTAAAAATACATTATACAAGAAAACCATCTAGATTATATCCAAAATATACACAAATTTTAAAAGTTAAATACATGTGATATCATCTAATCGAAGATATATACATCTTCTTTGTTTTAAGAAAATTAAAAAAAATTATCTAATCTTGAAAATTTTTAATTTTTAGTTTTCATAAAATTTCTTTTCTTAGATTTTATTTAAAAATAACAATAAAATATGCATGATATAAATATCAGATCTAAACTAATTAATTCATAACTAATTAAATTCAAATTAAGATATGATAATAAATTATTAGTTTGTATTAAATTTAATTAGTTCAGTATGAGTTTAATAATTAAGTTGAATCATCATATAAATGATATTTGATTATTACAAATGTAATGTTCACTCCATTGATGTTTTGTCAGTATTTTTAATTGAAATTTAAGAAAATAGTTTTTTAGAAAACAAAAAATTAAAAAATCCTCAAAAAATTTAAAAATTTAGAAAGAGTTTTTTAGAAAATTAAAATTACGAAAATTCTCAAATTTTTAAAAATTTAGTAAATTTTCAAAATTTTCTTTAACTATAGGTGATTTATATCTTTTAACCTATGATATAAAAGTTAAATTTACATTACAACATTTCTATACATTGTAAATATGTAAATTCT
>JANZXR010345594.1:0-23428 GCA_027575705.1 Erythroxylum echinodendron
TGCATATATGAATGCATGCATATGTCACTGTACACTTATACACTCCTATTCATGGCAATAGGTGAGGGGATGTTACACCGGAGCTGCAAAAGCAGCATGAGGTTATAGATGCTCATACCATAATCTATCATTTTAGGGAGCTCTTTGAATAGCAAGTAAGGTCTAAAAGGTTTGAGACTTCATGATTGCTCTTCCTCTCCAGGATGGTTAAGGGGACATCTCTAGTGCAGTACACACTGAAGATGAATGGCTAAATCGAGTGGTTTGCCTCTTTAGGTTTTCTTTTGGATCATGAATTAAGTATTGATTTAATTATAACGAGTTTAACCATTTTACGTGTAATTATCAGATGAACAATATATCCAACATAATTCCCAAGCTAGTCATCATGCTCAAGGCAGTTGAGCCATCTATCCGTAAGGACAAGGTTGTGATGCTAGTGAACTTTTCTGGTTCAAAAAAAAGAGCCAAAAGAAGAAAAAGTCCACAGGGCCTAAGGGAGGTGTCAAGAAAGCAAAGAAGACTGCCCCGAAGGGAACTTGCATCCACTGTGGCAAGGATGGCCACTGGAAGAGAAATTGCAAGGCCTATTTGGAGTCTTTAAAGCAGAAGAAGGCATTTGGTGCCCCATCTACTTCAAATATTTATGTTATTGATATTCATACTATTTCTAATAAAAACATATAGGTATTAGATACTGGTTGTGGCTCACACATTTATACTGACAAGAAGGGCCTCAGGAATAGTAGACAACTCAACAAGGGAGAGTCAGACCTGCGAGTGGCAATAGAGAAAAAGTTGTTGCATTAGTTGTAGGCACATATGTATTGACGCTCCCTAGTGGGCTTATACTATAATTGTATAATTGTTTTTATGTACCTGCTTTGACTAAAAATATAACGTCTGTTTCTATTCTTAATAAAGTTCGATTACATTTAAATTTCAATAACAATGGTTGTTTAATTTATTTGAATGGAATGTTATATGCTTTGGGTATATTTTGCAATGGTATATACATATTGGATACGTCTAATCCATTCTAAATATCAATAATAACAAAAGAATAAAACGAGATAAGTGAGAGACATATGTATAAACTACATAAGTGTGGTAGTTTAGGGTCATTTGATTATGAATCATATGACACATGTGAATCCTGCTTATTAGGTAAGATGACTAAGTTACCCTTTAAGGGAAAGAGTGAATGAACTAGTGGATTTTTAGACCTAATAAATACTGATGTATGTGGTCCGATGTCCATACATGCCAAAGGTGGTTTCATATACTTCATTACCTTTATCAATGATCATTCTTGATATAAGTATGTGTATCTTATGAGATACAAGTCTGAAGCCTTTGAAAGGTTCAAAAATTCAGAAATTAAGTTAAGAAACAACTTAGGAGAAGTATTAAATTACTTCAATCGGATCAAGGTGGTGAATACTTAAGCTAAGAGTTTTTGGATTATCTCAGGGATAATGGAATATTATCCTAGTGGACTACACCTTACACACTACAATACAATCGTGTGGATGAGAGAAGAAACCAAATTTTGTTAGACATGGTAAGGTCTATAGTAGTTTTAGCGAATTTACTAAAATCCTTTTGGGGTATACAGTAGAAGCTTCTGTTTATCTATTAAATAAAGTCCCATCCAAATCAGTTGATGTTACTTTATATGAGATATGGACTAACAGTAAACCCTATCTTTTTCATATGAAAGTTTAGGGTTTTCCTACTTATATGAAGAGGATTCAGTTAGTTAAGCTTGAAGCTAAATCTGATAAGTGTCTATTTGTAGGATATCCTAAGGAAACTATAAGATCTCGATTTTACCATGTTTTAGAACAAAAGGGTTTATTTTAAACATGCTATCTTTTTAGAGAAAGAGTTTCTTCTAAAAGAAGACAGTGGGAGCAAAATTAAACTTGTGGAAGTTCAAAATGCTCAAACAGACACAGATCAACTGCCTAGACCTGAGATTATTGTTCCTGAAGATGAAATAATAGTTCAACCTTCTGACACATAAGAAGTTCGTAGGTCAAGTAGATATGTCATATTCCTGAGAGATATGATTTTCTCATAAGTGAACTTAACGACATATTGCTCACAGAAGATGATGAACTTACAATGTATGAAAAGGTTTTGAAGGGTTTAGAATCTAACAAATGGCTTCAAGCTATGAAATCCAAAATGGATTCCATATATGAAAACTAAGTATGGAATTTGGTTGACCTACCCAAAGGGATAAAGCCCATAGGGTGCAAATGGGTTTTCAGGAAGAAAACTGACACGGAGGGTAATGTAGTTACCTATAAAGCTAGGCTTATAGCTAAAGGTTATCGTCAAAGGCAAGATGTTGACTATGATGAAACATTTAGCCTAGTAGTGATGCTTAAATCCATTAGGATACTCCTAGCCATTTCCGCTCATTATGATTATGAGATATGGAAAATGGATATGAAGATGGTTTTTCTTAATGGAATCCTAATTGAGAATGTGTATAACCTAATGGTTTCATATCCATGAATGGAGAAAAGGTATGCAAGCTTTAGAAATCCATTTATTGATTGAAGCAAGCATCCAGGAGTCAGAATATCCAATTTGATGAGACAATCAAAGAGTTTATTTTCTCACAAAATTTGAATGAGCCATGTGTGTATAAGAAGGTTAGTGGGAGTGCAATCATGTTCCTTGTATTGTATGTAGATGAAATATTGCTAATAGGAAACGATGTCTCAGCTTTGCAATCATTAAAAATTTGGTTAGCTAAGAACTTCTTTATAAAATACCTTGGAGAAGCAACTTATATTTTAGGGATAAGGATCCATAGAGACAGATCTAAGAGGATGCTTAGTCTTTCTCACTCTATATACATAGATAAGATGCCAAAGAGGTTTAGCATGGAGTAGTCCAAAAGAGGTTATCTTCCTATAGTACGTGGGATTACACTCTCTAAATCTATGTGTCCAAAGACACAAGATGAGAAGACTCACATGAGTTTGATTCCGTATGCTTCAACTATAGGATCAATCATGTACACTATGTTATGTACTAGACTCGATGTACCTTATGCTCTAAGTTTTATAAGCAGATATTAGTCGGACCTTGGTGAGGGTCATTAGGTGGTTGTCAAGAATATCCTTAGTTACTTGCGAAAAACTAAAGATGTATTCTTGGTATATGGAGAAGGTGATCTTGTGGGTAAGCGTGTATACTAATGCCAGCTCCCAATCTGATAAGGATGGCTCAAGATCCCAGTCTAGATATGTATTCACATTGAATGGTGGTGCAGTCAGTTGTAAAAGTTCCAAAGAAGAGATGACTACTAATTTGACGATAGAGGCAAAGTACATTACAGCTTCAGAAGTGGCAAAGGAAGCAGTTTAGATAGAGAAGTTCATTATGTACTTGGTGTGGTTCCAAGCCTTGCTGAACCAGTGCAGTTATATTATGACAACAACAGGGCTATAGTGCAGGTGTAGGAGCCGAGGTCTCATCAGAAGCCCAGACACGTACTTAAGCGCTACCATTTAAATGGAGAGATCATTGATAGAAATGATGTCAACATAAAGAGAGTTCCCACCGATCGGACTATAGTTGATCCATTGACTAAACCTATTTCCCAAAAGAGTTTTGTGTCAAATGTACACGCCTATGGTATTAGATATCAAGACGATTAGCTCTAGTACAAATGGGAGTTTCTTAGAGAAGTGCTTTAAAGGCAATTACCTTTAACACTTATTGTATAAATCAATTTATGATTAATAAAGGCATTTTTCATTATTTTGATGTTCATACATTTATGGATTTGATGTTGACCTTAAGTTGATTTAATGAAGTCCTTGATACAAAACATAACATGGAGGAAATCATGATGAGAACATGATAACGAGATTCTTATCATGTGTAATTATGTTAGTATCTAAACTTTCTCTAGTCAAAAGATTAATGAGATAGGATATCATTAATCCAGATAGACAAGCGCATGTGATACTCCTTGATTAGATCAAGCAGTAGATCTCTTTAGCTGTAGACATAAGTTATTTAGAGTTAACATTTGGATTCTTACTAAAGGTAGTAAGTATATTAGATTGAGCTACTATGAGACAATCATATGGATATTCTATTTCGGTGTCAATGATAGTCTCATCATAGCAATGGTGCAAGTATCCTTTAACTTGAGGTGCTCAAGGATAACTTGGATACTAATCCTATGTTTTGACTCCATTCATTGGTGCCTTTTAGGGGTTACTCATAGGGTGGTGATTGGGTGCAACTTGATTAAATTGAGAAGCCAATAAAGGATTCACCCCTCCTAATAGAAGGAGATGATACCCAAGGCCTCTTGTCAGATCCATAACTCGAGACTCTTTAGCCAGAGCAGATATGTGTCATAAAGAGAGTCTTCAATGAGACATAGACTAATAAGATCCTCATGACAAGATCTAATATCACTTGGACCAGATGTGACGTAGTCAATCTAGTGGGAGTTGACATTTAACCATTCTTTGAACCAAGTGGGGTATAAATGGTGAAAGGATAAATTGCATGGCAACATTATGTATGGAAGGGTTTATAGTCAAAGTACTGACTTTTCGGTCAATTGGTAGTCATGATGGGTTGCTAGCCATCGCTCTTGATTTACTTGAATTAAGTATTAATTCAAGCAGCCAACATAACCGGGAACCTAATGGGTCACACGTATAGGAGATCAGAAGGATGAGTAAAATGGTCTTGAATGGCGATTCAAGATATGAGAGAGTGCTTCGGGATTGTATAGCGATGTGATCATGGTGGAAAACATTACATAGAATGGATTAGAAATAAGTGTTGTTGGCTTTTATTAATACATGTTATTCATGGTCATTAACTTCCTATAACTTTCATTAATGCATCCTATTCACGACCATTAACTTCCCATAACTTTCCATTAGTAATGGGGGTTATGGAAGGTCAAATGGTGCAAAGCATTGAGATGATTTTCATGAATCTTTTGTTAGTCACAAAATGAAAAAGAGAGGTTCTTTTTCTTACAGACACACTTTTTCTCTGTAACTCTCTCAAGAGTTCTTGTCTTTGCTAGCACAAAGAAAGAATTCTAGCCATCTCCTAGTGAGGTTTCATCCTTCTATCTTCATGTGGACTTTCATTAGAGACGGTCTACATTAATCATTATGGTTTATGACAACCTAACATAGAGAAGATTAAAGAACGAAGAAGATCGTCAGAAAGGTATGTAAACATCTTAAATTTCATGTTTTCGTTTTTCTATATCTATATGTATTAGTAGATCACGACGTACTTTATGCTCTGGATATTCGACAAAAATTTACTTTTTATTCTTACTTTGCTTAAGTTTTCACATAATGCTTGAGAATAATCGTTTGGATATTTTTTTGGAATAATTTACTATGTTTCTATTTTTGTTATGAATCATTTTATGGTTTTAGATATTATTAATAATTATAATATTCATAATAGTTTATTTTTTCTGCTTCCTTTTATTGATAATAGAAATAATGATTCACAAAAATGGCATAATAGAGTGAACCATATTAGGTAAGGAAAAATGAAAAGGCTAGCTATAGAAGGTCTTTTAGATCCAGTAGCTAAAATAGACTTATCCATGAGTGAATATTGTTTACTAGGAAAGTTAACCAAAAAACCTTTTGTAAAGTCTCAAAGGTCAAATTTTCCTTTACAATTAATCCATTCTAACATTTGTGGATCACTAAATATGAGGGCAAGGCATGGTAATTCTTAGTTTATCACATTTATAGATTATTATATGCACTTTGGTCATGTCTATTTGATCTACCATAAATTTGAAGCATTATATTGCTTTAGAAAATATATTGATGAGGTTGAGAATAAATTAGATAGAAAAATTGAAAGTTTAAGAAATGATCGATATTTAAATTCAAGTCTTGGGATGAGGTAACTATTATTACTTACTATAGGAAAAAACGTGTTATCTAAATCATCCCTATCTCCTTAGCTGCCTGATCATTTTTTACTTTGTAAGTACGTATAAAGCGTACTTGAGAAGATAACAAAAAGAGAGTGAATGACTAAAAAAATTAGTATAAAAAGTGACTAAGTGGTAGGTTATTAGAGAATCACCATCATTCATTGCTAATTGATGAAGATATTTGAATAGGTGGAATTAAATTGAACCTCTCGTAGAACTATCATACCGTAAGTTAGGAACATCGTAAAAGAATCCTCCCTTTATTGCCTTTACAGTAAGTTTCTATATAAACCTTCATAAATCAAGCACATAGAGGAGGTGTGAAGCTTTCAGATCTTTCAGGGAAGGTAGCTAGCGTGACATAGGAGACGAGTCTAGGCTGAGGGACAGTGGTTAAGAGAGCAGAGAGAGAGAGTAAAATGAGAGGCAGATGTTAAGGGAGTAGTTAATTCTTTTTATAAAAAAGTCCTTAATTTTTTTGAAGTTTATGGTACCAATTGGTATTTTAAATACCGGCTGTTACTAGTTGGTAACACATGAAATTGCTAGTATCAACTGATACTGACGATTGGTACCAAAGAGCTAAGTTTTGTACCATTTTTTAGTAGGTATGGTACCTTTCGGTTGTTACTAGTCGATATAGTACAAAACTCTAAAGTCTAGTTTTTAGTGGTCAAAAGAGATGGATCAAGTAATTGGAAATACAAATGTGACTAGTTTTTCTACTTAGATAAGACACTATTAATTGTGACTAGCAAAAATGTACTTGAAAGAGACAAATTGGCCTGACATCAATTGTATATGATGAATAAACTAACAGTGGAAGAACCAAGCTAGGGAAAATATATGTTGGTGCTAGAATCGAGATTTGGATAGGCCATGTTTGATGATCCAATTAGGGAATTGATGAAACTAAAGTAAGAAGGGTCAATTAAAAAATATTATGCAAATCTAATTACGGACCTAATGAAACTAAAGTAAGAAGGGTCAATTAAAGAATGTTGTGCAAGATTTGACTTGCTACCATACAAATTAGTGATGACAGAACCTTATCTAGTGATCCAATTCCTAAAGAGTCTCAATTCTAAAATTTTCCTGTAAAGATTCAGACTCAAAGAAATGTACAACAAGCTTATAATTTGTCCAAGACACACGAGGTAGTGGCTCAAAGGTGTTATAGTTATGATAAGAGTTGAAACAAGTCTAAAAACAAGTATCAGGTATATTATCTAACCCAAAAATAAGAACCAATATCAAAGGAAATGAGCAAGAGACAAATAAGAATTATAAGAAAAAGAGATGAAAAAGAGTTAAGGTCTTATTTTTTAGTGTGAGAAAGAATATATCCTTAGTTATAAGCAAGAAGAAGATGATGAATATGTATATGGTGGGGGAAGGTGAAGTAGAGTATAAAAAAGAACCATTCTAAGAATTAGAGCAATCTACAATTTCTTTACAAGCTATGATAGGTAACATATCATTGAAATTTCAATAAATGAAAGTAGTGGGAAGACGTCAGGGAAAATTAATGTACATTTTGGTGGATATGAGAAGTACACATAGCTTTATAGATGAAAAGTTTACGAATAAGGATAAAAAAATTAAAGAGATAGAACCGGTGATAATACTGGAAAGAGGAGGGTTAAAAATCATATACCATAAGACATGCAAGTGGTTTAAATGGGTATTGTTAATAATTTAGTATGAATTCACTAATTATAAACGTTAAAGAGAGTGACAAGGAGCTTAGGGTCAATAGCTATCAACTTTAAATGAAATTATCTATAACTATAACAAAGGGATGATGAGGTTTGGTTATAGGGCATAGAAAATTGAATTACAAATGGAATGAACAAGATAGTGCTAAAAGTAAAAGGGAAGCACATAGATAAATGCTTAGGTGATAGGGATTAGTATGTCATTTCTTATTTCTACCATAAGATCATCATATCAGTTTGTGGAATGATTCACAAATAAATTTCAATACTATGACAATGGATCAATTAACTATCTAATTGGAAAGCAAATAGGTGAATTATAGTACATGTTAAAAGAACATTGTGATATGCTTCATGAACTAAAAGGTATGCCTCTATAAAGGTTCTATTTTCATAAAATCACATTGAAGGACTGAGTTAAAACAGTAAACTTAAGGCCATACAGATATATGGAAGATTAGAAACAAGCAGCGTAAGAATTAGTAGAAGAAATATAACGATAAGGCTAATTTAAAATAGTATAAATTCTTTTATTTTACCTATAATACTAGTAAAGAAGAAATAAAAAACTTAGAGATTTTGTATGGTTTATAGAGCACTAAAAAAGATAACTATTAAAGATAAGTTTCTTATACCATTAATTGATAAGTTATAAAGTGCTGAATATTTCACCAAACTTGACTTCAAAGTAAGTTATTATCAAATTAGAATGGATCCAAATTGACAAAGCAAACAAACGCAAAAAGGGGGTGAATTGTGTGTAAAAAAAATTTCAAGGTATTTTAAATCTTTAAAATCCTTCTTAAACAAAATGGGTTGATAAATGGAAAGGTCCTATTAAACTTCAAAAGGAACCTATTAACGTTTAAAAAGAAAGGATCTTGTTAGTTATTTAAAATACGAAAGAAGTCTATTAATCGAAAGGATCCTATTTATGCCAAAAAAGAAAGGGGCCTATCAATCGATAAGGGCCTGCTAGAGCTCAAATAAAAATAATCTTATTAATTGATAGGAGCTTATTGACACTTAAAACAAAAAGAACCATTTGCTTTATAGAAACAGAAGGAGCCTATTGAAAAACTAAATGAGCCTTTTGAAAGCACAAATATATAATACAAAATTTTAAAAGTTAGGAAGAGAGAAAGAATGACACAGTAGATGACAGGCCTCTTTCCTAAAGAATAGGTGACCTATCCGGCACCCCACGAAAACCCTCCAGTTAATATCCAATCTAACTGAAAAGTTCCTCTGGAGTTAAGCCTTTTCCCTTTTCATCAAAATATTTTAACTCAATATAAAAAAAGGGTAGAGTGGAAGTTTTTAAAAGTAACCTTCATTAAAAATTTCGACATCATAACAAACGTTATTTAATAAAACTAAAAATTTTAGGTTCCTGAAAAGCAATTTAAAATACTTCTATCCACTTAACCAAAGCATCACGCTACTTCTGGACTTCAAGTCCATTTAGAAAAAATCTCAAAGGTTCAAACATACTTATGCATTTAGTTAAAGAAAAGAACATTTATAAATTACCATATTTTCACAAAACCAAGATCAAAACATGTTTACAAAGATGATGAACTATATATAGTAAAACATTTAGAATCTATCTTTACACAAAATAAGTTCAAAGCATGTTTATAATTATGCAATACATGTAAAACAAATGCACAAGCAAAACTACCTACACAACCGTATGTGACGAAGGTAACTGCTCAAATGGTGGAGTCCCAGCTACTGAAATCCATTAACATGCATTTAGAAGGTTAAATTTTAAAAAAAGAACATAAAATAAAGGGTGAGCTAAATGAGCTCAGTGAGTGTTATGGTTTCTATTCAAAAACATTTATACAAACATTAACCTCCATAAAGAACAAAGATAATTTCCTTTTCTTTTCACGCAATAACAATGTTCTAACCTAACAAATTCATATAATCAATGCACATGAAAAACATAATCAAGTTCCTCTTTTCTTATAAGGTAAATAGAGATGGCAATCGATAGTTTCTTAAACTTTGTCTTTTAAAATTTTCTTTGCCATTTAGTACCGATAGGTGTAAGGCCACGAGGTTGTTTCTGGATCGCTTATCTGTACCTGACTAACCTCTAGTAATGGAGCTAGATCTGCATCACTTACCTGTACAAGGTTAACAACTATATACCGATTTTTATAGAGCTAGTTCTGTATCGCTTACTCATAACGATTCTGACACTACGTATAAATTAGTTATAGAGCTGGTTTTGCATTACTTACTCGTAATAGTGGTAGCATAATATATACTCTATACATGCAAAGGACAACTCACAAGACATACTAGTATACACAATAAGACCCACTGTTAGTGACAGGCGCCCCCTAAACATTGCTATACATGTTAGGACGTACTCTGATTGGTATAATCATATGCATAAGGAGACCTAATGATGTACCACAGGCTAAACAACAATTAATACACAAGTGCACCACATTTCTATACCAATTCAGTCATGTTCAAATTACATTGTCATAACAATTTAATGTATATGCAATTTAAATTCAATGCCATCTAAAAGCATATATATAAATCTCATAAAAATTATCTTTCAAATTCAAGTAGCAACACTAATGAACTTATTCATAAACATATTTTTCATGATAAAATAGAAACCATTTTTCTTTCATAAAATTAGTTTAAAGATACACTCACAGTTTTATCATTTATCGCCAAGTACGCTCACGTGTTGAGTGTCTCTTCTTGACCTACACAATTTAGAAGTCTTTTAATCATTTATTTCCACTATAGGAAATAAAGCATGACAACTATCAATTCTTTTTTAACTACCATAATTTATTCCATTAGTTTCCATTTTAGAGTCTAACTCCAAAATTTACTTAAAATGTTTTTTTAAATATCATCCCATCCACTTAAATCATAATATGGCCGAATAGGTCATGCTAACATTTTCCATTTGATTTTTCATTAAAAAAACCTTAAGATTTCGGGTTATTTACTCCTTAACTGCAATTGAACTTCAACGAATCACATTGTTAATTACTTTCCTCTTTAGGACCGAATTGTTCTCACTACACATATATATACACTATTCCACTTTCTTTCAAACTTTTTAATACATTTCACCTAAGGTCCATACCAAGCATCATTTAAACTCGTCAAACCAAAAATTACAAATTTTCTCCAATATTTCCTAGCTTGGTCAAATACGCCACTCTTTCACTATCCTTCCATTTTTCTTAACTCATCTTCTCTTCATTACACATAAATGAACTCAAAAAAATTCTAATTCAATCCTTTTTCATTTCTTTACTTCATTGACATCAAATCCATATCATGAACATCATAACCCTAACCTTGGTTTCTTGATTCACTTTTATTTTTTTTCAAACTTTACATTCTTTCACGTTTATTATCTACTCCATGATAAGTCAAAAACAACCTTTGATCTTAAATTACTCCATTTCATGTGAAATCCACAAAATAAACTGCTTAAACTGAGAAAAACTTACCACTTTTTCTCCCAGTCTCTTAGGAAATTGGTGAATGTCGATCCTAGGTCAAGATTTCTTCAATTTTTACTCTAAATCCAAAAAAATGTCACCTCTCTTTTTCCTCTTCTCCTTGTCCAAATTCTACATCTTTCTCTTTTCTTTCTTCCTTTCTTTTTGGTTGTCACGAATCCTCCTTTCAAATGAACCAAATTTTGTCTTCTTTTGCCTTTTTATATTACTTTACACATGTTATTTTCTTATTAAACATCTTAAATGACTCATCATCATCTAATTTAATGTTTCTTAAACCATATGGAGTCTTGTAATTGGTCAGTAAATGTGATTCATTTAAAATTTATTAATTAACTCCATTGATTTAAAAAGACCAATTCGCCCTTTTATGGATTAGTACACCTATAAACCAGATTAAATCCTGAAAAATATTCCACAACTGTCTCACCATCAAATTGACCGTGGGATACTTTAATTAGGATCAATACTTAGTAATTAGGTGCCTCAAAAATTTTGAATGGGTTTAAAATCATTAATACCCATTATTTTCCAAAAAGGGCATTTTTGTCTTAAACTTATGAAATTTTCGAAAATCATCCAATTGGACTTGTTTTTTATTTGTTTCAATGTCATTTAACTCTAATACCTATTATGGTTCTTTTCAATTTCTTTCAATTTTTTCAGGGTTAAGTACTTAAAATCCCTATTTAAGTGAAAATACTATTTACCGGGTTCACTATTCATCCAAAAATCACCCATAATAAAATCTATAAATAGATAGAAGGGAAAGTTTGGGGTTTTACAATAGATTTATACGAGTTCAGCTAACAACCAAGCCTACGTCTAGTCACTAAGTATCCAACTTGAGTATTTCACTATAAAAAAGCGAGTATTAAATTTAATGAGCCTTCCAAGCTCCTAAGTACATATTTTTTAAGGTTTTCAAACCGTCCACACTCGAATTGTATAACAAGCTTCTAAAAGTTCACAAAAAATAAAATGTAAAATCAAAAGTAAGTTCTCAAATAACAATTTTTCTCTTAATAGAGTGATTTTACTTTCTAAGGCATAATAAGAATGATATGACTCTCAAGAATATAAATGTTGCTCAAATGTTTAGAAAGTTTATGTATGTTACTTTACAAGTGTTGTTGCTCTTTTTTAAATAGTCAATTTCCTCAACTAGCTGTTACTTTCCCTTAAATTTGAGTTGACTTTAGATTTTCAATATCATCTATACTAAAACAAAAATTTTCCGAGCTAATTGTTCTAAAAGGTAAAATCCTCCCGGATGTTAATAAAGAAATTTTACTAAGAAGGTTCTTGCAAGAAATGAAGGAATTTTCCTATGAATTTATTCCCTTAAAAAAACCACCTTTATCTATACTAGGAAATAAATCCAATTTAAAATTTGAAATATTATATAGTTATCATCAAAATCGTTAAATATAAACCTTGAGCTAATAATCTCCCTTTTTTTTTGCTGATGACAAGTAATAATAGATATATTTTTCAAAATTCAAAGAGATAATAGATGATTTCAAAAGATATCGGTAACTTTTATATGTTCAGACATAATTAGGAGTCTATCTCTTAAGAAAGGAACCTATCCTTTATATATCACAGATTTTCATAAGTTCAATAGCAGAATCTAAGTTTTTTGCTACTTGATCGACGGTTTATGTATGCTAAGTTTTAATATTTATAACCTCGATAATACTGCAAGCGAACGGATAGTTCGTGTAGTACCTAAGATATCAGTCCCACGAGGAGGGGTAATTTAATCCTAGAATCTAAGACTTGACTCAAATTCGCAATAAATAAAAATAACAAACCAACGAAAAAAATTAATCAATCGCAAGAATTAAATTTAGAAATCATAGAAAAAATAGCACAACTCAATCAAGAATCAACCTAAGAACTACCAATTGAGAGAAAAGGGGTTTTAATCCGACTTTAATGAAAATCTAATTGATTATGAAATTATCAAATTATCGGGTCTAAACGGTCCTAGGGTGGATTACTCTCGCTCAAGTTATAATCTTTAACCCTAATTTATAATCTTTAATTTAAATTATGAAATTGTAATCTCTCAATTTTCAATTAACCCAAAACCTAAATCAGTTCTGAATTTATCTAATAACCTACTGGAAACCTATGCTTAATCTCTCGTTACATGAGTTTACCGATTTGATTCAATTCTTATCTATTAACCCTCTCTGTTTATTACCTAATTATTAAGAACATAACCTGAATCATGAATAACTCAATAAAAACACAATAAATCAAACTTCATTAATATCAAAGATAAAAAATCCTGAAGGTGAGTTTAGACAATATCTACATTCAATAACACCTATTCTCAATGACTATGCCAATTCTATACATCAGTAAAATTGAAATAAAATTAAAAATACTATTGCAATAAAATAGTGGAGGCAGCGACGGTGAGAAACTACTTATTTCGGGAAGTACCTCATGTTAAGCTTCTTCTCTGTGTCTCTCTTCCTTCGTCTCATTGCTCAGATCTCTCAATAAGCTCCCTAGGGTTTCAGAATTGGTTGATACAAAACATCTGCTCTTCTGTTCTTTAATGTTCTACTTATTTCTTAGAAGCCCTAGGTTGATTTAGGGTCAAAACGATTTGAAAATTCCCTCAAAACTTGACATTTTTAGCTGTTTTCGTGTCTGCTGATGCAGGTCATAATCGTGACCAATTGTGGCCTAGTTTTGGCCTCACTGTCATGATCGTGACAAAATTGTCACCATCATGGCTTGGGTTTTGATGGCTCACATCTTTCTATCATGATCATGGCCTGTTATGCCATGATTATGGGCTGTGGGTTTAGCCCAAAACTCTTTGAAACTTCTCTATGTTTTTCCTTTTACCTTGAAACACTAACAAACACATTAAGGTACCCCAAAAATATACATTTAAGCTCAAAGAATTATACTAAAGCATAATAACATTTATAACAAAATTAAAACATAAATACGTAATCAACACTCAAATTAACACTAAATACAATGAAAATTGAACCCTAAAATATAATGCATATCATATCAACATCCCATACTTAAATGTTGTTTGTCCTCAAGCAAACAAAATAACAAACACAAAACACACAATGCACTAATGAGGCAATGGCTTTAACTTTATGAAATAAATTTAATCTTAAACACAGTCATAAAACTTATATCTAATCATGAACAGCAAAATCTGAGTCTAGGGGCTTTGAACTAAATATATAAATTAATCGAGATCTAAGTGTTAATTTATTTACCCTTTTCAATTGCACACACACATTAATAATTCTTTAGTCCTTCAAAACTTATAATTGTTCCTAAGTATGGTGTTCGCTCAAGGTTACATGCTCTAAGTTTTACTAATTTTTAACCTTGGAAATTACTGCAAGCGCATGGGTCATTTGCGTAGTACCTAAGGTGTCGATCCCACGAGGAAGGGAACTAGTCCTAAAATCTAACGGCAGCTAAGTTCGTAATACCTAACTAAACAACTACTACAAGAATTAAAATTAATCAAGAGTCAAATATGAGAATTTAAATCACCAAAAAAACAAATAGAAGCAAACTCACAAAAATAATCCAAAATTTAACCTAGAAGTGACCAATTGAGAGAAAGAGGGAATTTATTCAAAATTAAAGAAAATCTATCCAATTATGAAATTTTTTATTTAACGGGTCTAGACAGTTCTAAGGTGAATTACTCCCTCTTGAGTTATAATTCGTAACCCTAATTAATATTCCCTAATTCAAATTGTGGAAATTGCGATCTCTCAATCTGTAATTTGTCCAAAACCTAAATTAATTCTAACGATGTTTATTAATGTACTGGGAATATGTGCTCGATCTTTCATTACACGAATCCACCAGTTTGATTCAATTCTCTACCTATCGATTTACCTAACTCTCGTTAACCTAAATCGATGATTTTCATCGGCTCACCCTATCAGTTTATTGCCCAATTATGAAGAATCAAATTAAATCACTATAAATTGAAATAAAACACAATCAAATCAATCTTATTAATCTAAAGAATAAATAAACCCGAAGGTGAGTTTAGATAAAAGCATCAACATTCAACAACAAATATCTCTAATTGATCTCAAGACTTCATACATCAATAAAATCGAAATAACAACTAGAATATACTTTCAAAATAGATCTTGGAGTCGCAACTGCGGGAAACCACCTTTTTGGGAAGTACGTTGCATCAAGCCTGTCTCTATGCCTCTCTTCCTTCGTCTCCTTCCTCGATCGATTGGTTTGTAATATTTTTGGTAGAGTCTCTCTCTTTATGCAGCTCTTGGCTCTCTAATCTCCCTCGAGTGATTGCTAGGTATTGTTTTATTATTCTATAGCAGCACTAACTCAAACTTACAGTCGAAACAGTCCAAAAAATACCCAAAATTTGAGTTTTTCTATCAGTCTAACAAAGGGCACGATCGTGGCCTACTGTTTAACCTTTTTTTCACGATCGTGGCCTGACTTAATACTCTCTATCATGATCATAGCCCATGATGCAAGATCATGGCCTAACTGCTGCTGGATCCTCCTCTTCTGTCATGATCATAGCCACTGTGCATAATTGTGACCTGTCTTTTAGCCCAAAACTCTTCAAATCTTCACCATTCTTCCCTATTTACCCTACAACACTAGCACACACGTCAAAGTACCTAAAAAATATACAATTTAAGCACAAGGATTCAGACTAAACCAATAAAACACTTAAACACAAAAACTAGTCTAATTAAACCCTAAAAGCCTAGCACACACATCAAGGTACCTCAAAAATATACAATTTAACACAAAATGCATAACAAATTAAACCCTAAAACATCATACAAAACAATAATATCATATGGTTTCATGAAAAGTTAAGCTTTTTACAAGTCCGGTAGGTTTTATTAAGAAAGCACACTTTTTGTAATTTTATTATTAATTAATGAACATAGACTTAGTCTTTTTTACGCAAAGGCAAACATTGGTAATGAATGTCGACCCAGTTATTGAACTAAGTCATGTTTTATTTTTATTAAACTGCTTGGTTGAAACGTCATTATAGCTTTTTGAAGCGAAGGTACATATTTGTACTGCGTGTCGATCCGATTACTCAGCTATATCATGTTTTCAACTGGCTACTAGCTCTATTCATAACCCGAAGATCAGCGAAATAGTGATTTATTTAACACATATTTTTTATTTCCTACTTTTTTGTTTACGCTACTCATTTCCATGAAAAAATAATAGTTAAGATACTTAAGTTGAAAGGGCTCAAATTATAAATGAATGTGACAGCCTAGAGGGCGCTAAATTTACACTAAATCCTAATTAAGTTGTACATTGATCCAAAGATCCCTAATTTACTAATTTTGCGAGCTAATGATTATTTACAACCCATTTGATTATGTTCACAATTAAATAAATTTCACTCCATCTAAGCCATTGACACATTTAAACAATTCACACAACGCAACCTAATAACTATCATACAGTATGCAAAATCACATAAAAAGTAAAACATATAAACCCTCCCCACACTTGAACAACACATTGTCCTCAACGAGAAAAGGGAACAAACAACACATAAAAGAAAATAAAGAAATTAAAGTAAACAAAAAAATAAAATATAAATAAACATAAAAAATAAAACTGAAGGCCAATTTGAAAAAGAAAAATAAATTAGTTAGACACAAATCCTATGGAGATTGAGGTGGTGTTAGTGTTAAAGGCAGCAATTGGACACTCTGGGCCTTGAAATATCTATGGATCCGACGGATATCCCAACTCTAGTGGCATTTTGTTCGGGCCATCTACTTCATCATTCTGGTGTTTTCCATAAGTGCCTTGTTAGTTTCGAAGATTACATCCAAAACTTCCTTCTAGCTATGTTCTTCCTTTTCCTCGAACTCTTCACTAGAAGAGTCCTCCTTTGCTTGCTAAGACGGGGCTGAACTTGAACTTACCTGACTGGTCCTAATTTTGACATGTGTCTTCTGGCTGATATCCCTAAGTTCCATGTTATAGGACTTAAGGATTTCTGCCCGCCATAAGTGGTGATGGTTTAAAAAGTCAGGTAAGTGGACAGTTAACCCACTACGATCCACGCTATAATATTCAGCAATTGCCGACACTATATACGCCATTCCTAAGTTGTTGCTCCTCTTACGTGAGTCGCAACAATGACATTTAGCATATGTGTGGATTGCGCAGACTGGAATACTGTGGTCTATGCACCATAACATAAAGAGTTCCCTTGTGGAACATTTGTTTGTTTCTGTTTTGTCAAAAACCAGCTGACATATAAACTTGTGTAGCAACAAGTGTTTGTGGGACCTTATAATGTTGTTATGAGTATTTTTGGCATGAAATTGCTCAACTCTAGTAAGCTTATTCTAATATTGAGAAGGATGAAAATCCTCATGTTGATCGATGATGGAGGATTTGGAGAATCCACACATATCGCACATGATCTTTGCGTTCAATCCATAATCTCTTGCTCTCAACCTAAACCACAATTCTTTGGAGTTCCTAAGGTCATAAGTCAATGAAGTAAAGAATTCCAACGTGAGATCTCGACAGACAAGAAATTGGAATTATATAAATTAGACCCATTGGATTCGTTCAACTAAATTTTCTACTCTCTCGCGCAACTCTAGCTTATCAGGTGTTTCAAAATCGAAGTATTTAGGAACTACTATCTGTCTAGTGTTGAGAGCTCAGAAATGAGTACCTTCCTTCTTTGTGTAGATTGGGAATAACGTGCCAAATTCAACAAATCATTTTATTCTTCCATATCCTGCAACTTGATTTCATCCCGCTTGCTTCCGTCTGGCGGATTGCTTAATACGTGGCATAATTCTTGAGAATTGAGTAAAATTTGGAAGAAAATTGGAAGTTTGAAATTTTTGGAGAGATGTGAGAGTCTTTATGGGCTTGAAGTCTAGAGAGATAAAATAAAAATGAAAGTGAATGTACAAATGAAGTAGAACTAAATATATAGGTGGTTAAAGGGGTAAAATGGTAAAATGGTAAAATTTTCTTAAAAATTGTGTGCTACCTTTTTTCTGCATAGTCGTTTTTTCACTGCTTTTTGATTTTTCTTTTTTCGTTCTCTTTCCAATCTTTTCAATTTCACTTCTTAATTACCTCTCTTTTCTTACTTGATGATTCATCCACTTTATTCTAAAATCCTATTCCATCTTCATTTTATTTGAAAAAATATAATCCTAACTACGGAATTCACATGTTCTAACAAAAGTAAATAAGAACTAATTTTTCATGGGTTGTGTCCCATATAGTGCTTCTTTTAACATCAGCAGCTCGACGCTCTTTTAAACTCATGGTGGTTGGAATGAATAGTGTAATGATAGCACTGTCAATAATCTCAAAGTTTGTGTTTTAACTACCATGCTACTGTTTCCACCTTCCTTACAATTCTCTGTTTCTTGCCTTCTTCTTCATGAGCACTTCTTCCTGAATACATTCCTAGGATCCTCAATATCATCCCATTCACCTCGAGGTTCAGGTTCGTTGCTATTCTTTGGAGGTAAAGGAGATCCGTAATCTTTCCGCGATACTTGGAAGGTTATTTGCTCTTTTCCTATGCTCAGAGTTAGTTCACCCCCATCAATGTCAATGATTGAACGCGTAGTGGCCAGGAATGATCATCTAAGAACTATCAGGGTCTCCATATCTTCTCTAATGTCTAATATGTAAAAGACTGTGGGAAAGTTGTATTTATCAACTTTTAGTTACACATCCTTTATAATCCCCATTCGTTTGTGCATCATTCTATTGGTTGTCTTTACCAAAAAATAGGTGGGTACTAACTCTCTTAACCCCAACTTCAAACTAAGGTGTAGGACATCATGTTTATACTTGCTCCTAGATCCACAAATGCCCTATCTATGATGATTCTATTGATACTGTAGGGGATGAAAAAGTCCCCTGGGTCTTCTTTCTTCTGTGCGATGTTAGGGTCCTCTTTCGATAATCACTCCTTAACCTTGTTTTTGATGGATTCCTTTAATGTGAGTTTTGTCTGTACTTGTTTTGTCACCTCCTTGATCTTATTTTGCTTAATCTCTTCTGACTTCACTGCGGCCTATTTATATTTAACTACCACTTAGCCAAACTAGGGAATGGAAATATACTTAATCTCCTCTAAGGTCTTCTTAAGCCTTCCCTTTATCTCTTTCTTCCTGCACTTGTTTTGATTCTTCGTCTTGCGTCTGACTGATGACCATGATCCTTTCTTTTGGATTAGACTTGGTATTACTTGGAAGACTTTTAGCATTTTGAGTAAACATTGCCTCTGCTAATTGGCCTACTTAGACTTCCATATTGTATATAGATGAGGCGTGTTTCTTCGTGACTTGCTCGAATTTGTTCTCAAGCCTCCTATGTGCATCTTCCATACCTCTGATCTTATCCAAAATCTTGGCCAACTTAGATTCCATCGAGCTTGCTTTATCTTGATGAAAACCCGATTATCCCTAAGGCCTGGACTGTCCACCTATGTTGCTCGACCAGTAGAAGTTAGTATGGTTCTTCCACCCAGGGTTGTAAGTGTTAGAGTAGGGATTGTTACCCCCTCCTCATCCATACTAAGCTCCGATATAGTTCACTTATTCTTAATTGTCTTCTTTAATCAAATAGCAATCTACAGAGTCATGGTCTAACTGGCCACAAAGCTCACACTGGCCACAGAGCAGTCCACAGTGTCATGGTCTCATATAGGAAAGTATCATAGATTTTAAGGAAGTTAACTATATGCGCATTCAGATCCTCATTAGCCAATCCGCAGAATTGCACATTCTACTGAAGCATATTAAGAAATGCCAGTTTAATTTCAAACGACACCATTTGAACAGGCGACCTTACTACTCCTTGGTTCGACGGGTTAAACCTCGACCTCATGAAGTCCATCAGGGCCCTCTGTTGCCATCCTTAGTTCACTCTGTGATCCATGTTCTGTTGAAACTCCTTGGCCATTATTGATTTTTCGATCACTTCTTCCTCTTCTTATCGAGCTTTCCGAAGGGTACATTCTAATTGATTGATATCTAAATCTAAGGTCTCTGTTGCATGACTTGAACCTCTCGTGACTCTTGTATTCATGCAAGAGCACGATTTCTGAAATAATAAGAAAGAACGAAAACAAAATTAAAAAAAAACTAATTTAAACTAACACCTTAATTATAGAACTAAACTATCAGCTCCTTAACAACGGTGCGAAAAACTTGATCGACGGTTTACGTATGCTAAGTTTTAATATTTATAACCATGATAATACTACAAGCACACAGGTCATTCACATAGTACCTAAGGTATCGATCCCATGAGGAGGGGTAATTTAATCCTAAAATCTAAGGCTTGACCCAAATTTGCAATAAATCAAAATAACAAACTAATGCAGAAAATTAATCAATTAAGAAATCAATCGCAAGAATTAGATTCAAAAATTATAGACAAGACAATAATTTTGCACAACTCAATCAAGAATCATCTTAGGAACGACTAATTTAGAGAAAGGGGGTTTTAATTCGACTTTAATAAAAATCTAATTGATTATGAAATTATCGAATTACTAGGTCTAGATAGTCCTAAGATGGATTACTCTCTCTTAAACTATGATCTTTAACCCTGATTTATAATCCCTAATTTAAATTATAAAATTGTAATCTCTAGATTTCTAATTAACCCAAAACCTAAATCAGTTCTGAATTTATCTAATATCCTACTGAAAACCTATGCTCGATCTCTCGTTACACGATTTCATTAGTTTGATTTAATTCTTATATGTTAAACTACCTAACTCTCATTAGCCTAATTTGATGATATTCACTTAGTTCACCCTCTCAGATGATTACTGAATTATTAAGAACATAACTTGAATCATAAATAACTCAATAAAAACATAATAAATCAAACTTTATTAATATTAAAGATAAAAAATCCCAAAGGTGAGTTTAGACAATATTAACATTCAACAGCACCTATTCTCAACGACTATCCCAATTTTATACATCAATAAAATTGAAATAAAATCAGAAAATAATATTGGAATGGATTAGTAGAGGCAATGATGGCAGGAAATCACCTATTATAGGAAATACTTCGCGTTAAGCTTCTTCTCTGTATCTCTCTTCCTTCGTCTCCTTCCTCAAAGCTCTCGATAAGCTCTATGGGGTTTCATAATTGGCTAATGCAAAAAGGCTGCTCTTCTGTTCTTTAATGTTCTATTTATACCTTAGAATCCCTAGGGTTGATTCGGGGTCAAAACGGTCTAAAAAATCCCTCAAAATTTGACGCTTTCAACTGTTTTCTTGTCTATCTAATGCAGGCCATGATCGCGGCTAGCGCCTAATCCTCTTTGTCGTGATCGTGACCAAGTTGTCACGATCTTGGCTTAGTTCTGGCCTCTCTATCACAATCGTGGCTTGGCTCCTGATGGCTCACATCTTTCTATCACGATCATGGCCTACGATCGTAGGCCAAGGTTTTAGCCTGAAACTCTTTAAAACTTCTCCGTTCTTCACCGTTTACCCTGAAACACTAACAAGAACATCAAAGTACCTCAAAAACATAACATTTAAGCTCAAAAACTCATGCTAACCTATAAAAACATTTAAAAACAAACGAACACATTTAAAACATAAATATACACTCAACACTCAAATTAACACTAAATACAATGAAAATTGAACGATAAAACATAATGAAAATCATAGCTATCACTACTCTTTCATATCTTTTATTTACCCAAATGTTGTTTGGTAATTTGTATCTAAATTGATAGGGAATGGAAGGGTGAAACAAAGCCAGTCTATACCAATTTAGGTTTTGAAAAGGAACCCCATAATGGGTGAAAATCTTGGTGAGCAGCATCTCATAAGGTAGGCAACCGGTTGTATTCTTATGATTGCCCTTATCCACTATAATCCTTAAAATCATATCTGGAAGATTCATTATGCTCCCTTTTAGTAAATTATACACCTTATAAGTGTCTAGTAGGCTGCACCTTTCAACTTAGCTACTCTTGGGAAAAATTGAAGTAGCTGAAAGCAATACATGGCATCGTGGTATTAAATCTAATTTCCTACTCTGGGGTCTCCTGTCTTGGGTATTCTCAGCATGAAGGCAGATGGATTTGAAAACTTTAACTAACTCCAGATCGTCAACATCCCACTTACGGCAGGGGAAATTAGTTTTCCATATAGGAGCTACTTCTAGCATATCTCCTAACATTTCTTCAGAAATTAAAATTTCACATTCATGTAACCATGAGACAATGGCTAGCTTTCCATTAGTTTCTTCCTTTTTCATGTGTGTGTAGACTATCTTAGCTGGCTCATCGCATACTGTCTCATATAATTTTAGAAAATTTTCCCAACCACTGGCAACAAAGTAAGGAGAGATGGGTATACGTATATCATCAAACATTATTGGAGACAAGATCCACCCAGTAACCACCTTTCTTTTCTTGTACTGTGTTTTATAGCAGACTTCAACTTCCATTTATTTGAACATTTTTGGTGGTATTGATGTCTTTCCTTGTTTATGTGCAGCTATCTTTATTTTCTTTGCCCTTTTTTCTTTGGGAAATATCTCTTTTCTAGACAACTCTTTTTTTATCAATAAGGTCCTTGATAGTATCTTTATTTATAAGTGCTTTGCCTTTCTTTATTTTTTCCCTTTTTCTTTTTCTGGCTTCTTCTTCCTCTTTCTTTTTAGAACTTTTCTTGGATTGTTTTGCAAGACTTCCTCTGGTCCGTGGTTGTTTAATCAACCGAGTAGGTTCTTTACCTAAATCATTTTCATTTGTAATCCAGTGCAATTTAGGCACTTTTTTCTTTTGAGGTTTAGAGAAGAAAGGTTCCGCAATACAAGCAAATCATGGTTAACATAAGAAGTTAGGGTTTCTTCTGTCCTTTTGATTTTGCTCTTGCCATTGTATGTGAGCTTGGTGAAGTTTGGGAGAGAAAACAAGAGCTAATAAGAATGTAAAGTTAAGGTGCGGAGTAAATAAGCAATGTAGATGAGAATGGACAGAGATGAGAAGATGAAGAAGTTTGCTTAGGGCATACTAAGTGATTCCTGAGTATTGATCTCGTGAGAGGATGAGTAGAAGTACTGTAACATCCCCTCACCAATTGCTATGAATAGGAGTGTATAAGTGAATAGTGACATATGCAAGCATTCATAAATGC
>JANZXR010345621.1:0-10078 GCA_027575705.1 Erythroxylum echinodendron
CTAACGTGCATTTATCTTAAGTCATATAATTATCTTATGCATAACTACTCTAGCCGAATAGGTAACAGGATGTTACATACTTAGTTAAGTGCCTTCTTAAAATAGGCCAAATGAAGTGTTTCCCACTACATGTATATAAGAGTAGGTCGACAGAGGAGTACCGTGCATATTGCTTATCAAATTAAATATGACTTGTACCAAAAAAAAATGATTCTTTTTTTTTTGGTATAAGGGAACAATCAAAAATTGCTAGGTTCAAACAGGTACAACTTTAAGTCAAGCAACACCCAAAAGATCCTCCTTAAGAAAATGAAGGAGTTGTTTAGGAGTTGTCAAGGTGAGTAATATAAAAAATGCCTCCATAAGGTCAAGTAGCCAAGTAGTCAGCGCATGTATTTGCTTGGCGATAAGCATGCACATCATGACATTGTCAAGTGCGGCTAAGCAGTTCCTTGCAAGTACGAATAATTTGATAGAATTGATCTGTCAGTCAAACGTCGCCATTCACTTTGTTAACAGCTAAAAGAGACTCTAATTTAATAAACACATTTCGGAGACCTCGATCCCAAGCTAAAAGCAGTCTATGATAATCAAACAATTCAGCTATTGTAATGTTTCCCAACCCAAGTCTCCTTGCAAACCTTAATAGTGAGTTTCTTTTAGCGTTTCTTACAATTAAATATGATTCCATCTATTTAATGGATGAGGTTAGTGATATTTACTTTGCCTTGTTATAAATATGAGTTGATTAATTTGAAAGGGATGTGCACTACTACTATTTCTTGAGTTCTACCAAATGATCATTAGTGGCTTATCCTCATTGTTTTCTTTTTACCAATAAAAAGGTCATACTGGAATTAATTTTCGAATAACTACATGCCTTCAACTCCATTAGATCCATGGAAGTGAAGCCGAATTTGAGGAATGATTAGAAGGAATTACCTCCTCTTCTTCCTCCATTTCTTCATTGGAGAATGTGATTGAAGTCTAATTACGGCAAATCTTGGGTATATTGAATTTTTGTTTTTGGGATGGAGGTACAAAAGCACGAACGAGAATAGTATTCATCAACAAGAATCAGTATCCTTTTCTTAAGTATAAAGTTGTTATGGGGGTGCTTTGGGACCTACTAGCTATGTGTGTATACATGTACGTGCACTTGCAATAATGCTTTGTCGGCTATGCTGATGAGAAGTTAGGTCACCAGTGAGCCTTGATAAACCTATAATAATTGGAAACGTAAACTATATTTAACAAGTTCCATTTACTCGTTAATGGCAACGACAAATCTGGACCCTACAGTACCCTATCAGAATTATATCTTATACACTATTCATCAACCATAAAAGTTATGGCGCCCCTTATTTTTCCACGTTTAGGCGGCTCTACATTTATTAATTAACTGTTAAAATTGGATTATTGATCATATCTCTTTTAAGCTATAAAGTCTAGAACTTCAAACGGTGGCTAAAGCCGCCCTATGTATGGATACTTTTAAGCTTCAATGGAGCTACTTATTAGAGTGCGTGTTAATTAATAATTACCATGATTATGCTATGATGGCTGACGAATCAACTCTAGCCCTTCTCTCATTCTTTCTCGTTTTGTCAATACTAGTATTAAACAACTTGGATAAAGGATATTTTTGCGAAATTTTAGTTGGGTGTAAATGATAATAATAACTAATAGTAAATAATTTTGGATATTTTAAACTGTGCTCTTCAGCGAAATTTCAGTTGGGTGTAAATAATAATAATAACAAATATTAAATAATTTAAAGGTTAAAAGATTAAAGTTATAAACTATTATCATCTTATGTTTAACTAAAAGGACATTAAATTGATGAATTTACAAAATAGTTAACAATGAAATCTAAAAAACTACGACTGGAAAAGAAAATGCCGGTTCATCCACCTATAATTTAAGTGCATCCACCTATAATATTCGTATGGCATCTAGGTCTTCTATTAGTAATTGAGTAATCGAATCTAACCAATCCACAGTATTACCCATTATTCCTCATATCCTAAGAGAAAAAGCGGTACCAAAAATGGTTAGATATGGGAGTTGGATCTGGAATTTGACTTTAGGGATGACACACATGTGTGCAATGCATTGTTGGTGTCCAAAAAGTCGAGATCTGTTCATATTTTTCTGGTCCTTAATCTGATAGAAAATGTGTGCAAATAATGATGACAGTCAATAGTAAACTGCAATTAAGCTTAGAATATGTGACTTTAAGGCATCTTTAAACTAGGAGTTATCCAATTCCAACCCCCTTTTTCGTCAGCTAGTGCTTTTGTGTGCCGAAAAGCAAAGTAGACGGGCATTGTTTGCGGAATTTGGATTTTGGACCCCTGGTAGATCGACACTGACTTTGACACATTCCAGAATTAATAGAGTAATAACAAATAATATATAACCATATGGTCCATTTGTATAATACTTTATGATGGGAAGATTGGGAATAATTGCACATATCATTAAACTAACATTCCCCTTTTAATTAATCAAAACAAGCGATCGACCAACCTAGCTCGTTCTCTCTTCCTCTCTTCAACACTTCAAAAGCGTTAGATAGAGGAATAACAACAATACAATAGTGGTTTTTTTTTTTTTAAGTGGTAAGTGACAAACTTAAAATCCTACCAGTCGGTTAATATAATACAAAATCATAGTGTGTGCGTTGATATAAATAGTTAGACGTGTGCGTGGCTGATGCAGGAGGTGAGACACAAAGGGTCTACCAATGATTTGGGATGATGGGCATTTGATTCCGTGAAGGGCTGATGATTTTTGGAGCGTAGAAGTTGGCAATGATGGAGGAGAGAATTTAGGATAAGGTTTTTGTATCTTAAACTTTATATTAAACTTTAGGATAAGGTTTTTGTATCTTAAACTTTATATTAAACTTGAACGACCATTTTTGTGACGTGTATTATTTACATTTTTAAATAAGCTTTTTGTTAAAACCAGTCGTCCTTCGTCACCTGGAAAATTGATACCATTTTATAAGATTCCCACGTTCCTTTTTTTTTGGACTTATTTTCAGATCTTTTAAGGTTATTATGGTATATGTACTATTTGGTCATTGTTCAAGGTGTGTTACATGTTTCGAGTCAGACACATGTAGGCTCGTTCTCCTTTACAAATGCAAATTTTTTAAGGTTATCTTGCAATTGGTCAAGTATTGGAAATCCGTACCATGACCATGCTTTGAGAGTTAATAATAACATGGAAATTTTATATTCAAGTCCCATTCCTCAACATAACTTTTACGCGTAGTCCATATGTTTTGGTATGGAGTTGTGATATGCAATCGAAGATGTGCTTTACTAATCAAACCCCAGTCAAAGGTCTCTGGTTGTTGGTTTTTTTTTTCCAAATCAGGGACGTATTAGCACACCAAGAAAGAAGAGAACGTTCAACTTTTGACTATTTTTTTAATAATTTCCAAATTTTCCATTATCTCATATGAAAAGTTTTTCAAACAAGTGCTAAAATTTTGGCAAAGTATTTCCTTCATACGCAAGTAATTGAACCAAAGTAAGTGTGATGAAATAGGTAAGACCCCATCTAGAGCAATCCTTTCCAATCTGAAGGAGTTGCCATTGACGAATTCTTTTGTTAATTTAGAATATGTCTTATCTATGATGATTTCCAATAATCTTTTCTTTCTTAGCCCCAAACCCTACGTTCCATATAATTGACTCTTAGCAAAGTAAGGACTTTGTTCCAATTTCCAACAAATCAAACATTTGGAAAGCATGCTTTAGTTGACACACGTATGCAGATGTACTAACGAGTACAGGCACGACCCTTTTTATGGTCTTTTGATTCGATGGATAGCACTAAAAGTGACAGATAAAATATATATCTCTTTTATTGGGTATGAATATCACTCCACTACAGGGAAGTTTAGAATTCTTTATATGTTTGAAGTTGTTATACAATATCCGGTAACTATCTCAGTTCATAAGGTACGAGTAAAACAGGAAAGAAGCACTAAATTCAATTTTATTGCTTGTGATGCGATATAAAATTGATGTTCTAATTGGAACTCAACAGCAATGAACTTTGACTTGATCGATATGTTTTACATCATTTGACTTATAAAGTATTATAATTTTGATGCATATAATTTGTATCGAATTAGTATAGTCCAAAATAGTTATATTTATCAAAATTATAAATATAATTTTTAGATTCAATTGTAGCATTTTATTGTAAAAAGTTTAATTTAATCCTCAAACTTTTATTAAAATTCTTATTAGTTCATTAGAATTTAATTAATTTCTTTGAAATAATTCTAAATTTATAAATTATGAGAAGTGTGTTTTATACTATCAAATTAGGGAGTTTGTCAAATTATAATTTATAAGTTTAAAATTTATTTAAATAAAATTAAAATTTAAAATATTGAGTCTTTTTCATTTATTATATAACTCAATCTAACGACATCTCAAATAAAAATCTAACAATAATCTAACCCAGTCCCTTGAAAGTGGTCCATATTGATGAAAAGTAAATAAGTGAATAAAGTTCAGTACAAAGAGGAAGAAAAAGGATTGAGAAAGAAGGTGGATGCATCACTTGAAGTTGGAGTTGGACAAGAAGAGTATGAACCATGTAGATGACATAGAGAAAGCGGAGAGTGAAGTGTCGGATGATCGTTGGTTTGATTTTCTGAAGGTCTGAGTGAGAGATAAACATGGAAAGAGATTGAGAGGGAAAGACAGTCGAAAAAACAAACGCACCGACTGAAACCAAAAAAAGCATAAAAGCCTAGAGCTTTAGCTTGTCCCAGTTGAACTCTCTTTCCCAAGAATTGTTGTCTACAGCATTCACAATACAAAGCAAAGCATCATTGCTTGCGTTTAAAAGTAGTGAAATTGGAGACCCATCCCCACTAATACTGACTTGCTTAGAAAACCTTCTTCAAATCTTGGACCCACTTGATGGGTTATGAAACTTGGGGAGGTTCGTTGAGTGTGGTAACATTTATCCTAGAATAGACTTGGTAAATGGCTGAGGGTTAGCGGCAACACCAGTTGCGAGATTTTCGGTTGCGGCACAAAGTTAAGGTATAGTTTTGATTCTGCATACGTAAAAGTGTCCCTCAACTTTGTTAAATTTTATATGATTGGACTTAAAATAAACTAAGCACATATAAGTCTAAATGAAGTTCCATCCTAAAATTAATTGATACTAGGAGGAGTAACTCATTAGGCTTACATACATGCTCAAGGTCATATATTTTTTCCATGTGAGACAAAGTCTCGCTTATATTTCAACACGCTCCTCTTACGCGTGGGCTAATTTACAGCCCAACACATGACACAGTCTATCGTGACGAGGTGGTGACAAGTAACCTAGAGCAACTTGCTCTGATACCATATTAAATTTTATATAATTGCGCCTAAATAAACGGAGTACAGATAAGTCTAAATGAGGTTCTATCTTAAAACCAATTGATACTAGGAGGAGTAATTCATTAGACTCATATGCATGCTCAAGGTCATATATATATATATATTCTTTCCATGTAGAACAAAGTCTTACTTATATTTCAACAAACTCTCTTTGATTTTTTTAACTTAAATTTCATTTTTATCATTATTTATAATATCACGGTGCATTTTAATATTTTGAAAATAATATTGGTAGCACCTAAAATCTTAATTGAGATAAATATTTAGTAGTTTTTAGTATATGAGTCTTATATACGATTAGGAAGTTTGAATTTATCATATGCATGTGTGATCTTAAAAATATTTTTTAAATATTAATTAAAAATGTGAATTTTAACTTAACATTTCACAAAAGGTCTAAATAAATACATATTATCATCTCTTTACACTTTATTAAAATTACAATAAATACTATTTTAGTAACAGTAATACAATTGATACTATTTTAGTAATGTTAAAAAGTAAAGTGCTACTAAAAATAACAATAGACTTATTTTTACTTTTGTTGAAATATTAAAGATGTAAAGTTATTACAACTTTAGGCTTGTATATGTGAATCGTACCATATTAGAAATCTTGAGTTAGTGTGAGGAATCAATTTATAGTGAAAAATTATGTTTTAATGTAAGTTATAGATTGTGTATCTTTCGCACTAAATGAGTGTACTATAAGGGTCTCTGCATGTAAAGGACATGGGGTTGGATACAGCTTTTAGTGGCGGCGATGATGGTGGTGGTGGACGAACATGTTGAGTGACTCTGTGCATGTCTAAACCCACATGGATATGAACTATTGCCATAGCCATCAATGATTTTCATAAAGAAAAGGGGAATTCTGTGTTGCCTTTTCGATTCAATGAAAATGTATATATAATCGATGCCACTATGGAGTTGAATTTGGCAAAGGTATGGAATTGAATGAGAACTGGTAAGGAGCATCTCCATAATTGCGACAGCAACCCATGATCGTAGGATATGGAACGTAGTTAGTCAAACCCTATCAAAGAAAAATCTCTGAGCCGTTGAATAACTTGTTGGCCTTTGAAATGAAGGGACTACTCGTAGCAAAAGGTTGTGTCACGGATAAAAATGAAAAGGTCAAGTACCATCATCTCTTTGCTCCTTGATTTAGGGAAATTAGTGTTAACTGGCACTTATGAAGGGATGAACAAAGTTGAGGTTCGCATTTACTTGAGGAGAAACCTTTTTTTCTTTGCTTGACTTTTAAATCAAATCCGTTTTGGTTCAAAATCGGACCTGTAAAGGTGGAAGATCATGTGACTTTGAGAATTTATCTGATATGGAAAATAGTAACTTTGATTTTTCTGTTGAAAGAAGAAAGCGAGTTCGTCGATATTTCATTTCGTTGATCAACTTGGATGGGATTTCACCTTCAATTCCCACCATTGATTTTTCTTGGGATGCTAAGTTTACAGTCGAATAATTTTATTTGAGATAGTGATTTAGAAGTCAATATCAATTATTGAGATAGTTATATGTGCAAGATAGTGTACAAGTTTAGAATAAATCCACGATGGGATATTGTGTCTACAAATAATGAATTGGTAGATATAACTCCAGAAAACGATAATGACCTAGTGGACATCTAAATCATCACACATGCTCGATTATAGTTACTTTTTAGTATTAGTAATTATGATTACATGTTTTTTAATAAATTATTAAATATATATTTTAAAATTTTTAACACTACATTTCATAATTTATATAAAAACATATTTTTAAATGTATCATTATTATAAATAAAATTTAACATACTTAAGATAGATTTCGTTATCGTATTCTAAATATTTTTAAGGCAATCTACAAAATTTGGTGACATTTAAAGTTTTTGTAATTTTTTTATAACTTGTCAAATTTTGAGTTGTTAAAAAATTATAGAAAATAATTTCTCTTCGAATTCAATAATGAACTAAATTATTATTGATACTCAAAATTTTAAGTCAAAATTCTAAAAACCATTTTTTTAGAGAAAATATTTTAACTTAATTAAATTTGACAGAATTAAAATATATTTTATCATCACATTTTAAATATTTTCAAAGTATGCTGCAATTTTTTTCATTTTTAAAAATTTTTCCAAAATTGAGCCGTTACTAAATTATAAAATTTAAATTTTCCAGTGGGTTATTTTCAAATTTTTTTATCAAAGGTGAATTGGATTGTTATTAATGCTTATAAAAATTTTTAAATCAAAATTCTAAATATTAGTTTTCAAAGAAATAATAATTTAACATAATTACATAAATAAATTAAAATAAAAGCTGAGATATATTTAATATTTTACTCAACATATTCAATATAATTTATTTTAATAATTAACAAATTAAGTATATCAATAATATCTGCATTTATTCATTTAACATAAGTAATAATAAATGAGATATATGTATCATAAACTTGTACTCATAAAATGCTTGTTTTAAATTCAATGGAAAGCAAAACATCTGTTTTTCAAGTATATATTTTGATTGAAATGGACAGTTTCGAATATTATCTTTCACTTAGTTATCACGACCCTAATGAGACACCAACCATGCTTGATGCTTCAACTTCATGCCTTGCCAGCCATTCCTGCAATTAATCAAGGACTAAATGAAAAATCAGTTCAGCAGTTTTTCGTAAGTGAGGCAACGATACTTACCTTTCGAGTGCATATTTAACTTTCTTCGGATTTCTTGCACCTTCATCTAGTACAAAAATCCTTTTCCTTTTGACCTTGTTCTGTGATAACGAGCCACGAACGCAAAACATGGACGGCACGCAAGAACTATAAAAGGGACTTATTGTTGTTGCATGAATCGTGATATTGATTATGGGTTTGTCAAGAATTAGCAATATTAGTATTATTTCAGAACTTTGACGTTATAATCAAACGCGTATGTTAGTATATATTTGATAGATACCGGTCATTTTCTTCTGAGTAAACAAGTTGAAAATGCTCACAAATTGTTACTTTATGCATTGGCCAAAATAGAAAATATAACTTGAACTGCTTATATAACTTGAATTTTATCGTTACAAAATGTTTAAACTTAAGTTTAACGTTTTTTAAACTTTAAAATAGATTGTTAAAGAAAATGTTTTTTAAAAATTTGAGAATTTATATTGAACGTTTTGAAAATGTTACGGTTGAATTTAAACACTTTAAATCATTAAGATTCAAATTGTATTCGACTGAAAACTTTGAAATTTAAATTATATTTTTTTGCGCTTATGCATTTTAAAGTATAGTACTTAAATTTTGGTTAAATTAGTACACAAATGTTGGTCTCAATACATCCCAAAAATGGGTTTTTAGACCTTTTTGTTCATACTTATCCTTAAGCTTATAGTTAATTAAAGAGGAGTCCTTAAGTTGTTCCAAGTTAGATCAAACTTCAATTTAATTAGCGTTGACGTGAAATGAGGTTCAAGTTATGTCATAGATCTAACCGTGTAATAATAATACTACAAGACATTAACACTTATTTTAATACGAAGAAGTGGTGTATGGACCAATACCATTTTTTTAATAAGCTAGTCATAAATTATGGGTGATCTAATCTATAGTTTACCAAGTCTATTATCAAAAACTAAGTGAGAACTTATCTTAATAGTCATTAAGTCACGCATGCGTAATGTATTGTTATTAAGAATAATCGATCTTTGTAGATTTTTTTAATTAAGTACTTAATCTTAAAAAATATAAAAAAATTTTATACAGAACAAATAACGGATTATGGATTAGCTCATATGGCCCAATAACATCATATCATCTCCTATCAAACAAATTCACCATGAATCCCCAACCAACAAGGCAAGAAGGAAGATTGGAGGATTGTCGTTCTTCGTCGAGAATATGTTCATGGATATATGCAGCATCTTTGATTATTATGCTTTTGTACTTATAATTCCGTTTCACCTCGTGCAGTGGGATATAAAGATACTATTGTTAATAAGTTTAGGTCTCAGCCTCTCAGGAGGAATATTAAGAGAATATATAAAGTTCACTTTTTATGGTTAATGTAGCACATCCTTCGGATTATGCCTGCTTGCCTGCATCTTCGTTATTTAGGTTTGTCTGTTTTTTGGGACAGAGCTTAAAAGACTCAACTTTCATATAAGCTCACATTTCAGATTATCTTTATACTTTCTCAAATTGGGACAAGAAGTTCTCTTGTATATTTGTAGTGTAATACGTAGAACAGATCTTATTACGTATCTATGATCGATCGTGAAAGGATTAAAAAGGAAAAAATATGGAATACCTGATTTCAGTTTCATCCCGTTTTCTGAAGCTGATTTCCACCGTCAAATGAGCTCGAATCTTCCCGGGACCTTTATAGAAAACATTCACGGCACGTAGTCCAGGCCTTTCTACAGATTTCTCAATACACGAGCCCTCTTAACAGGTAAGAATTCTGAATGCTCGTGAATGATATATGAGCAACTGCAGGAGATCATAACCTATTTATATAGCTTCCATATCAGGCTTCCCTATTACAAAGTCGATATAGACCAGGTCCATACTAAAAGAGACTCATTTTTCATCCGGACTTCGACCTATTAATCTAGATCATTTATTGAGCCACTGTATTACCTTTA
>JANZXR010345621.1:10178-23421 GCA_027575705.1 Erythroxylum echinodendron
ACTAAAAGAGACTCATTTTTCATCCGGACTTCGACCTATTAATCTAGATCATTTATTGAGCCACTGTATTACCTTTATCTTGATCAAATTACATAATTTAACCAGTAATTTATTGAAAAACCAAAATTACAATTAATAATTGTCCATCATATAGGAAAATTACAAACTTGCCCCTAAGGGCAGAATTGTCTTCCAATCTCCCCGTTAGACAATTATTAATTGCAGTTTTAATCAAATTTAAAACAGTTTGAAAAATCTAATTAAGTTACGCTACTGTAATGGTACCAAAAGTTTTAAAAACATTTGATCCAAAGGTAATAAAAGTTCTACATTCTGCCCCGCAAGGCTTTCAATATCGGAAAACATCAGACACATGTCATATGTGGCACAGGTCCAATACAATCACAAGTACCTAATACCTCACTAACATGAATGGAAAAATGGAGTATGACAGACTACGACGATACTTTTATGATCTAATATGAGTCATCTTTGTCTATAGGTCTCGATTTCTCTAACTTGATGCTAAACTGCATTGCTAAACTATAGCAGAGATATCTTGTTTTCCTTAACCGAATACTAAACAATATTAGAGAAAACTTGTTTCCTCTCACCAGATGCTAAACAATATTAGAGGAAACTTTTATGTTCTCCAACCGAATGCTAAACAGTATTAGAGAACCTTTATTGGGATTAAAGACTTATATCCCCTATGTCATATGAAACTTTAACAATATCAATATAAACTTTATGTGTTTAATGACATAAGCTCAAGGTCAATCTTCATAAATGCCCAATGACCTTTTAAAATGCTTAAGATCAACACAAATCTTAAGACTTCTTCATGTATTGTGACTGTATCCAAAAAACTGTAGTTACTGAGGATAAAAACAAATATGATCATCTTTATTAATAAATAATCATAATACAACAAATGTATAATCATTTAAGAAGCAAAATACAGCGGTCACTGACTACTACTGCCTAAGGACTTCAACACGCCCATACTGGATGACATGAATAGTAAACACTAATGAGCGAAGTCCTTTACTCAGCGGACCAGCCAACATATCCTCAGTTTTGATGTACTCCAATTCAACGTCACCCTTCTGGATCAACACTGCAGCAAGATTATCACAATACAACCGTATTGGTCTAGCAATAGAATCCACCACATACAATTGAGAAATTAAGTTTCTGAGCCAAACTGCCTACGTAGCAGCTCCATAACATGTAACAAACTCTGCATGCATAGTCGAGAAAGTAACCAGTGTCTGCTTGATACTCTACCATGATACTACACCATCTGCCAACATAAAAATGTATCCTTATGTGAACTTGCGATCATCTAGACACATAGCAAAATCTGAGTGCGTATGCCCTGTAAGGTTCAATTCGTTGACTTTCTTATATGTCAATGTATAATCCTTGGTACCCCTCAGGTATCTGAACACCCGCTTGATTGCATTCCAATGGCCTACACCTGGGTTAGCGAGATATCGACCTAGCAGTCCAACAACAAATTCAATTTCCAGTCTAGTGCACACTTGGGCATACATTAGGCTACCAACAGCACTAGAATACAGAACATTCTTCATAGCCTCTCTCTCAAACTCATTCTTTGGACATTGTGCCAAAGATAATCTCTCTTTATGAGAGATAGGTGCTATAACAGGTCTACACTCAGCCATATTAAACCTTTGTAGTACTCGCTCGATGTATGCGCTTTGCAAGAGGCTTAACGAGTGTTGAGATTTGTCTCGGTGAATCTGTATACCGAGGATAAAAGATGCTTCACCCAAATCCTTCGTGTCAAAATGTTTGGCCAAAAGTTGCTTAATTTCATGCAACATGGTCAAATCATTTGACGCGAGCAAGATATTATCGACATACAGTAGTATGAAGATGACCTTGCTCCTCCTGACCTTATGGTATAAGCATCTTTCGACCTTGTTCTTTACAAAGCCGAATTAGGTCAAAACCTCATCAAACTTTAGGTACCACTATCTGGAAGCTTGGTTTAAACCATATATTGACTTATTCAACTTGCATACCTTATCAGTTGCATCCTGATCCTAAAATCCTTTAGGCTGCTCCATATAGACCTCCTTATAAAGTTCACCATTCAGGAAAGTAGTCTTTACGTCCATCTGATATAGCTCTATATCATAATGAGCTACCAATGCCATGATCACTCTAAATGCATCATTCGAGTATATAAGAGAGAAGGTGACATTGAAACCTAAAACCACTAAAATTAACCCTGTATGTCCTTCTTGGTCTTAAATAACCACTTGTAACTAACAAGTTTGCAATATTGAGGTAAATCAACTAGCTCCCATACCTTATTATACCTCACAGATTACATCTCGTCCTTCATTGCTTCCCACCACATAACCACATGGGGTCCAGAAACGGCCTCTGAAAAAGTAACTACATCCTTAACATGTCCAATATCATAGTCTTGCTCACCCAGATAGACTATGTAGTCTGATGAGATAGCAGGTCGCTTCTCTCTGGTGGATCTACGTAACTACACAGGCTCCTGTATCTCAAAAACCTTCTCCTAAATAGACGTAGATTCCTATGCCTACATAGGCACAGTATTGGGACCCACATCCACTGTAGCTGACTTTATAGGAGGCTGATACAAAACAATTGTAGTATCAGTCCTCCTAATTTTTGGAGGATGTGAGGATCCTCCCTTATTATAGACATCTAATTCCAAGAACTTCGCCTTTTGCGATTCCATAATTCTGGCCCCTCTCTCTCTACAGTAAAATCTGTAGCCTTTAGAATGGTCGGGATAGCCCACTAAATAGCAATGAGTCAAACGAGGTTGCAACTTACTCTCATTAGGATTATACAACCTCACCTTGGTAGGGCAACCCAATACAAGAATGTGTGCAAGGCTTGGCTTTTAGCCCTTCCAGAGTTCAAAAGGCTTCTTGACACTGACTTGCTTGGGACTCTATTCAAGATATATACTGTCGTCTTGATTGCTTCACCCCATAGGTACTTGGGTAGGTTAGTCCTACTCTGCATTGACCTCATCACATCTTTTAGGGTACGATTGCGCCTTTCGGCCACATCATTTTGCTCAGGACTATCTGGCATAGTGAACTGAACCACTATTCCAACTGATCCTAAATACCTGGCAAACGGACCCTTTTCCTATCCTGCAATCCCATATTTGCCATAGTATTCCCCTCCTCTATCAGATCTGACAATCTTTGTTGATCTTCCCAACTGGTTCTCGACTTCAGTCTTGAAGATTTTGAATTTATCAAGAACTTCATACATCTCTTTAAGTAAGAACACATATTCATATCGGGAATAACGATCTATAAATGTCAGGAAGTATCTCGCAAAGCGCAACATAACCGTAGAGGGACCACTAACATCCGTATGTATAAGGTCCAATATGCTTGAAGCACGAGTTGACCCCTTCTTTTTTATCTCGATCAACTTGCCCCTGCAACAATCAGTATATGTCTCCTGATGACTGAAGTCTAGAGAATGTTATCCTTTATCAATCTCTCAACCCTCTCCTTGGAAATGTGGCGAAGGCATTTATGCCACAACATATACGATGTGTCCTTTATGGAGGTCCTCTTACGAGTAACAGGTTCAGTAAAATAAAAAGAAGCATACATCTCATTAGGAGCAAGACACACATTATATAGTCCATAGGATAAGAAGGCTGTACCGATATGTCTTGTATTGATAGAAATGTTGACAACTGCATTATCAAATACAAAATGAAAACCTTCTTTATCCAAAACTGATACAAATATCAGATTTCGTCTAAAAGACGGTATATAAAATGTGTCTCGTAAATACAAGCAAACCCCGTATCGAGGTTTAATCCTACATTTCCTACATATAAAATGTCAACCTCCTCGTTGTTCCCCATCATTAGCTTTTGCTCCCCTCTAGTCGGCCTTCTCTTGGATATGAACCCCTGCATTGTGGAAGCAACATGGTTAGAAGCTCCACTATCTAACCACCAAGAACTTGATGTGGTTATAGCCACATTGGATTCATGAATCATAAAGATCGAGGAGTTACCTGACATATCCTGTTTGACCTTCCAAAGCTTGTACTTCAGGCAGTCAGATTTTTTGTGCTCCTTCTTCTTACAGAAGAGGCATCTCATACTCTTAAGCTCATGTGGGCCTTTGGCAATGCTCGACTGCGCACCCTAAATTTGAGGAAAGGGTTTGGGTGTCTTACCCTTACCCTTACCCTTAGGTTGTTGGGGTTTAGCCTTCCCTTTACCCTTTACGGCTACAAACATAGCTGAATGAGGAGAGCTCTTGATCTTCTTCTTTGCTGCAGCACACCAAAAAATTAAGGCATTGATGTCCCAGATCTCATCCTGTGAGATGTAGGATGTGGCCAATATCTCAAACTCCGACGGAAGAGTGTTTACTGCCTGCCGCACTATCAAGTCATCAGGGATAGCATTTCAAGTACCTTCAGCTTGCTCTGAAGGTGCACCGTCTGAATGATATAATTCCGCACGTCTCCCTCTCTAGTATACCTCATGGAGAAAAGCTCCTTGATTAAGGAACTCTTCTTAACATTAGAAGAGACCTTGTACCGCTGGGAGATACTATCCGTGAACTCTCGTGCTATGGTCGTGTTCGCAAGTCTGCTCAATAGGTGATCTGGTATCGACCTCCTGATAGTCAAATAGCACAGCCTATTTGACCTTTCCCAGGTCGCTATAGCTGCTTTGTCAGCTTCTAAGTTGACATCTGTAAATGATGGAGGTCGCTCGACGTGCATGGCCATGTTGATATGCGCAATCTCTAATGCGAAGTCCACGTCTTTCTTCCAGTTCTTGAAGTTGAAACCATTCAAGGTTTCAATAGTGACAACATTATTATTGACTGAAAAGGTGACTAAAAAACAGAAAAGACAATGTCAAAATCAGTATAAATGAAAGATAACAACAATACTTTAAAATTAAACCCTACTAAAAATCCGGTCACACATATTATGAAACTCTTGCGGGCTGAATATAAAATATATGCAACTAGACCTCCACATATAATAGCGATCAAAGTGCAAACAATCAACTCTCATGACACTACCACCTGTAGGTGAATAGATCATTTAAGAAGCAGTCTTTCTCAATCAAATGCTTTTATGTATATCTTAAAATCTTATATAAGGTTAACACCTGTGGGCAGAATAACCGAATATGAAATCAAAGACATCTCCAAACATGCAAGTGATACAATCCAAATACTGACTCGAAAGGCCACTGTGGTGACTACAATCTTATCAGTACCTAAAAAATATCACAAACACAAGAGATACAACTTTATGTCATCCTCATTTTCTATATGGGCATAATGCATATGAAAATTAATTATAAATGCAAAAACTAAATGCATGGTCAAATAATCACATGCAACTACTGAAAACATTATCTTTAAACTTTATTTGAGATTTTATTTAAAAATTTCTCAATAAGAGTGTCCATCGTACTTTTCCGAATACTGAACCTACCACATGAGACATAAAACTTTAAGTGTCTCCCTTATGTGCTCTTCGAAGTATGAAAATGTACTTAAAATCGACTTTAAAAAGCTTTAAAACCTTTTCTAAAATCCAATTACCAATATAATAAATTAAGAAAAATTAGAAAATTACTTAAAAAAATCTTAAGATCCGAAAACTGACCCAAAAATACCTGGGATAGCTTTATGGGAATTTCTGAAATATTCCTTTCTTTTTCTGCATTGTTCACGTCTGTACAACTGATGTCAACATGACTTCAGCCGCTGACGTGGACAGCCACATTAGTGCACGTCAATGCGTGCCAGATGCGTCTGGCTCGTGTGCGTCACGCGCGCCCCACGCGCAAATGAGCGGCTACGTGCAAAGCATCGCCCGGTGCCACGTGGATGCACCTGCATTCCCACCCTTGTGGGAGAGCAGGTCAATGGAGGGACGTGGCGGCATGTGATTGCACGTGCCTCAAGCACCTCCTCTCCTGTGGTACTATAGCGGGTTGGACGCTTGCAACCTCTGACACTGGAGATGATTTTAGACATCCCGGAGGCCCGATTTTTGCTATGTTTGACCCTTTTTTATCTCGTTTTCAAGGCCAATCTCATGTATACCACTTCTACGTAATTATTTAAGTTAAAAAAATCGAAAAACAAATCAAAATGGAGAAAAACCATATGAGATGAAAAACTGAAAAATCTTCGTTTCCGATAATCCGATCATGTAACCGCTCTGATACTAGGTATAATACATAGAACAAACCTTATTAAGTACTCAGGATCAGTCGTAAAACGATTAAAAATGAAGAAATGCGGAATACCTAATTTCGGTTCCATCCTGTTTTCTGAAGCTGATTTTGGCTACCAAACAAGCTCGAATCTCCCCGGAACCTATATAGAAAATGTTCACCAGCACGTGGTCTAGCCGTTTCTGCAGTTTTCTCAATACACGAGCTCTCTTAACAGGTCAGAGTTCTGAATGCTCATAAATGATATATGAGCAACTGCAGTAGACCACAACCTATTTATATAGCTTCCATATCGGACTTCCCCATCACAAGGCCGATATAGACCAGGTCCACACTAAAAGAGACTCATTTTTCACCTGAACTTTGATCCATTAATCTAGATCATTTATTAGGCCACTGTATTACCTTTATCTGGATCAAATTACATAATTTAACCGATAATTTATTGAAAAATCAAAATTACAATTAATAATTGTCCATCATGTGAGCAAATTACAAAATTGCCCTTAAGGGCAAAATTGTCTTACATGTAATTGTTAAATTAACTTTTTGTTTACATAATTTTCTCTATTTTTAAAAAGATTTTCTATCATTAAAAGCTAAACTACATATATATATATATTCTTAATTTAAATTTGCTGGTTTGGTATATAATTTATTCAAACTATAAATTTTATAAATTATTATTTATGTCTAAAAATTTATTTGGCATAAAATTATTACCGAATCACGAATTCTTTATTTGATTTTAGTTTACTTTCTTTATTTGATTTTAGTTTACTATCTCATTAAATAATTTATTTAAAATATTTAATATATAAATCATTGCAAGTATCAAAAAATTTATTTAAATATGTCTAAAAGATAAAAACTACAAAATCTTTAATTAGATTAGAATAGTAAATATCATGGATTAAAAAATCTAACCTGTTCGACCGATTCAACCCTAAAAACCTTGTACCATCTATTCTTTTAATTCAGTTTTAAAATTTTTCGGTTCAATTTATTTTATTAACTTTTTTTTGAAATTAATAACTTTTGCTTTTAAAAGTTGCTTTTTTTGCAACCATAATGTCACATTTTCAAATTATGGAAATAGTTTCTTTGTAAAAATACAAAGGGAAGACTACATACATTATAACCTCCTTAGGCTCCTGTAAAATGGGAAACTTTGTAAATTAGGTACGATGACTTTTTTTGGTTAAAAATCAATTAGTTTATTAATTAATTGGTCAATTTTTATAATTCAATAAGTTCTTATAAAATAAATAAATCAATTAGGTTTCTTTTAACAATTTCTTTTTTTAATTAAACTTCAAATTCTTTGATATATAAAAACAATTTTATAAACTCATATTTCAAATTCTTTAATTATATTCATTTTTAGCAAATTTTATGACGGTCTAATACCAGTTGAACATTTTTAATCTTAAATCTCTTGTCTTACCAGTTTAACTTCTAATTCGATTTTTAAAACGTTGTTAAATAATCACTAAATTTTCAATACTTGTTTAAAAAAATTCTAAAAAATTACTAATATAACACCAATTATTAGAATAGTAAAATTTATTTCGTAATTTAATCTGAAAAAATAATTAAAACAATAATGACATATTATGATATAAATTCAACATTCTCCTCGTCATCAACGTCAAGTTTCTAGCAAAGGCGCAAGGATTAGAGAAATTCTATAATATGTAACTTTACCCCTATTTAATAGAGATTATTTTTAATAAATTCATCAGTCTAATAATTATAAACTAAAGGTCCTAGCAATAAACTTACAGTAGAAAATCCACAATTTCTATTTTGGTCAAAAAAAAAAAAAAAAAAGAAACAAACTCTAGCTTTTGGGTCTAGGTGGGTTGGCTTAGATATTGGTAGGCCCTTATATACAGCTCAAGATTTTAAAATGAAGGCCCATTTAAGATCTTGTCCATTCATTGGCCCCAAATGGCAAATTGTTGTTGGCCAGTGGCCAATCCTAGCATCGACGCCGTGTTTTTGCAAGCAACTGATTACCCATTCTACCGATGTTGTCCCGTTTGACGAGCTTAGCAGACAAAACAGTCTGCTGAAAATGGCGACTTGGAGTCCTAATCCTCTACTTCTCCTTACGATCATCGTCACCATCATCGTCATTTCATCACCGCCATCAGTGGCATTACAGCCGTCTGGTTTCCCTCTCTCCAAAGGGGCCCCACGATTCCTGGGCAAGTACTCACACCCAATCACTACTCAACTCCGACAAGGCTACAAATACGAGACCAAGTATTTTTACCAGCGCCTCGACCATTTCAGCTTCTTGGACCTCCCGAAATTCCGACAACGTTATCTCATTAACACCGACTACTGGGTGGGTCCCGACCGGCTGGGCCCCATCTTCCTCTACTGTGGGAATGAAGGCGATATCGAGTGGTTCGCTGTTAACACCGGGTTTCTCTGGGAAATCGCGCCTCGGTTCGGGGCCATGGTCGTTTTCCCTGAGGTTAGTCACTTGGCTATTGTTTGGTTGACTAGAAAGTGGAAAGGTTTGAACTTTTTGTTATAAACGTTTGTGTAGTTAGTTTTTAACTTCTGGGTTCTGTTGTTGCCTGAATTTGAACTTGAAATGTGGATTTTCAAAGCACCGGTACTATGGGGAGTCGATGCCTTTCGGAAGTAGGGACGAAGCGTATAGGAATGCGTCTACGTTATCTTATCTAACTGCAGAGCAAGCACTTGCTGATTTTACAGTTCTGATTACGGACTTGAAAAGGAACTTATCGGCGGTAGACTGTCCGGTTGTGTTATTTGGTGGATCCTATGGTGGAAGTAAGATCATTTTTGTGTGCTTTTTGCTTGATCATTTGTATAGTAAGCGTGCTTAGTTTAATGCTTGATGACTAATTGTGGGGTTTGAATAGAACAGTGTTAGCAGCATGGATGAGGATCAAGTACCCTCATGTAGCAATCGGTGCGCTTGCTTCATCGGCACCAATTCTTCAATTTGAGGATATCGTGCCGCCAGAAACCTTTTATGACATTGCCTCTAATGATTTTAAGGTGAGGTACTTGCTCTACCAGTGTTTGTTCTAGTTGTGAACTGTTTGATTTATTTTAGAAGTTTGTTATGAAATGCTGTCATCATTTTATATTACCAGAGGGAAAGTGTCAGCTGCTTTAACACAATAAAAGAGTCGTGGGACGCAATAGTAATGGAGGGTCTGAAGGAGAATGGCCTTGCACAGTTAACCGAAACTTTTCATATGTGTCGGTAAGAAGAAAGAAAGAAAGAATCAAATTTATGGCTAATGATTATTTGATTCTTGAATAACAATCTATAATTGCTGTCTAGTTACTGAAGAGGCATGTTGACAATTGCTACCTACCTTTTATCGTCTTTTCCCCTTTCTCTTTTCCCTTCGGATTTTGTGAAAGGGGGTTTCTTTCTTCTTTTTTAATAGCTCTTTGTGTTGTTTGCAACTGATTGGTGATGATTATAGGGAATTGAATAGTACGGTTGTTCTCATCGACTGGCTGGAATCTGCTTATAGTTATTTGGCGATGGTGGACTATCCCTATCCATCTGCCTTCATGATGCCTCTTCCTGGACATCCAATAAGGGAGGTTAGTTAAGAATCTTGACCCTTTTGCAATTACCTTTTACCATTCTCTTGCATGCGTACATCATGATAAATATTTTTATGTACTTTGAATTACATGCTTCTGTAAAGTTTAATTTACTGAACCTGATCAGTGGCATTTTTATGAGCGTTAACTAACATTTCCTTTATGTGCATCATAAACATTGTAATCTGTGAAAGCAGATGGAATTTATAGATAGAATACTGCTTTTTTCCTTTCCTTGCATGTTTTTGTCATTGAATGATTATGAGTTTCAGGTTTTGTGATAAATGCCTCATTTTTAGGTGTGCAGAAGAATTGATAATTCTCCTGTTGGAGCTAGCATTCCCGAGCGCATTTTTGAAGGAGTAAGTGTTTATTACAATTATACTGGGAAAGTAGGCTGTTTTGAACCGGACGATGATCCTCATGGTTTGGATGGTTGGAACTGGCAGGTGCATAAGTGCTACAATTACACTTTTCATGATTGGCCTCAGCATTTACTGTATATATGACATCTTGTCCTTTGTTTCCCTTATAGGCCTGTACTGAAATGGTTATGCCAATGTCTAGCAGCAAAGATTCAAGTATGTTTAGAACATATGATTTTAATTACTCTGCTTTTCGGGAGGAGTGCTGGAAGAAGTTCAAAGTTGAACCTAGGCCTAGGTGGATAACAATGCAATTTGGTGGACATGTAAGAATTATGTCCAATGTTTTGCATTTTAAACTTATCAATGCCTTATTAATGAGACATCTAACGAATTAGTAAAACATGTAAGAATTATTTCCAATGGTTTGCATTTTGAACTTATCAATGCCCTATTAATGAGACATCTAACGAATTATTACTATAGTCATCATTACTGTTATTTTTTCTATTAGTTGATATCTAATGAATGCCTACTTATGTTCTTTTCTCTTTTTTTATTAGTTGCAAAATCTTAGTTATGTATAAACAATCAGCTGCAGATTTATGAAATGAATGTGTGGGTGGTTGTTGACAGCACTCACCTCCATTTTTATAATCCTTACCCACTTCATTGGTTCTTATTCTATACAAGTGGAAGATGTTTGACGGATACTAGGACGTTATCCCTTATCATACACTTCACTTTGACTTCTGTTTTACATAATATGCATAACATGCTTATGAAGTAATTTTATATGATTTGCTTCTGATATTGTGATCTTTTAACTGTGAAGGACATCAAAACTGTCCTGGAAAATTTTGGAAGTAATATTATTTTCTCAAATGGTCTTCTTGACCCCTGGAGTGGTGGCAGGTATGCCAGTTATTTCGTTTAGTCTGCCGATGCAAGTTAAGAATGAACGCTGATGATTGTTGGAATTTTTGGTTGCAGTGTTCTGCAGAATATATCTGAAAGCCTTGTTGCTCTTATTACAGAAGAAGGTAATTGCTCACTAAATTAACAATTTTTGATGGAGAAGACAAAATTATGCAGTTTAGATGTGGAGAAATGTTGTGAAGATACATTTTTTTACATTGTTCCACATATCAGGTGCACATCACATAGATCTACGTCCATCAACACCTGATGACCCTCATTGGCTGTTAGAGCAGAGGGCAACTGAAATCAAGCTGATTGAAGGATGGATAAGTGACTACAGACAACAGAAAATGAAAGTGGTCTTCAACATCTAGAGGGCATTCTGCTGAACTGAAAGCTACATCTTCTCTTCTAGGTTGGTACCTACCTTTGAGACGATGGAGGACACGACTAGAAGCTATTAATGTAATCTAGTAACTAGTTGATGTGATTCAGATCATAATATTATACAATATTCCCATGTTGGGAACCTTATAATTTCCCATCCAGGCTTGTAAGTATTGCTTGATCGTAAGATGGATAAACATGCTGCAGTATGTAATGGACTTGGTCTCAAACCTCCACGTTCTGATTTCATTCTCTGGTTAAATGCTCTGATTTGGCTAAGCAATGGAGGTTCTGTTATAATCATAGGTGCATGATTTATATATAAGTATGTTCCTTGACTTACTCCTTTTTCCATAATTTAAGTTTTAACGCAATTGTTGAATTTATTGAAATTAGTATAAATTTTTTTTGACATAAAACTATGAAAATTTATTTTAATATCATGTTAAAATTTAAATTAGATACAAACAATGTTTTAAAAACTGAATTGGTTTGACCAATTTAACAATAAAAATTTAAAATCGACTAACTTTTAAATTTGATTTTTAATTTTTCCGTTTAATTTAGTTTAATAAATTAAAATAAATAAATTAATAATTATTTAAAAGTCTTTTGTACACTTAAATTTTAAAATTTTGATAAATAAGAAAATAATTTTCAATAATTTTTAAGACCTAGAAGTGGCTGAGACGTAACTATCGAATATAAAAACTAGCCGGAGGAAACTTTTGTCCGTGGAAAGCTTGAAGCACGATACTTCTCTAAATCAAGATACTTGTTTAATTTCAAATGAAAGAATGTGCTTCGGTAGTAATGAAGGTGGACCGGATTCGCATTTGAAACAAAAATTTTCTGTAACTTCATCATTTAACTCTGCACGTCCCTCTTGGATAAAGCAGTGAACTTATTTAATATTCAAAAATTCTTCTGATAAGTCTGATACCTAAACTTGTAAAGGTAGCTAAATCTGCTTACAATTTGGATAGACACTATTTAATTTTAGTTTTAGTTATAAATAATAATGATTATTTAAGAGTTTGAAATTAATTAAAATTGTTATCAAGAAGATAAGTTGTTCAGTTAAATTAAATGTCTCTTATCTGAAATTATTTTTCTACTTAAAAAAAACAATTTATTAAGGTTTTAGTTATAAATAAATTAGAATTCTTCTGGATTTTCTTTTCAACACTCAATAGAGTTCCTTACCGCTCCGAAAGTCTTCGAAGATTTCTTTATGCTCTTAAGAGCTTCAACATGGACGAGCATGGACAATGGAATCTTATCTCTACTCCTGACTCTGCAGATAATGGTTTGATCAGTGCTTCTGAATCTGGTCTTGACAGAGTCAACTCATATGCTCTCGACATAGCTAACTCATATGATAGCAATAACAACTATGTTCTTCACAGTGTTACCTATGGTCGCGAAAAGGGTAAGTCCATTGCTGTTGCCGAGAACAACGGTAGCAGTCACTACAATCCTCTCAATATGGAGGCTTCCCGACAGTATGGAAGCTACGTTGGAAGGTCAGGATATGGTGCTTCCAACAGTATGGGAGCTAATCAGGAGGGCAATAACGATGAAGAGACGTACTTCGACTCCTTGCCTTCTGGTTACAGGTTCACACCCTACGACAGTGAACTGATTGATGATTACTTGATTAAGAAGATAAACAAGGAAAAAC